>JADBJO010031281.1:0-5000 GCA_016801955.1 Conus betulinus | reverse complement strand
GGGCCGAAAACAGCAGGTAAAAAATCAACAAGAAGCAGACTTCACCTTCAGTGCTAGGGCTCTTCAAGAAACCCACAATAAAAAACGAAAAAATAACAATGAATAAACTGGACACATGGCGGAGGAAGGAGTGAAAAAACAGCAGTCACGTCATCAAACAAGAATAATTCGTCTCTTTCTCTCTTCTTCTTCGCTTCCTTCTTCTTTCTTCTCCGCCTCCTCCTCCCTCCTTCATCCTCCACTCTCCTTCTCTTATTCTGCTGCCTGCTACTGCTGTGATAAATGATAAATCTAAAATAATGGTCATTGTTTTCTGGCGTTTGCTGTCCGGAGAGGACCGGTCGTGTGTTGTGTGGTGCAACGTTGGGTCTCTTCGTCTATTGATCGCCGGACCAGTTTTGTTGATGGCAACGAAAAGTTCAAGTTGTTTTCCTGCAGGGAACAGGCTTTCTGTCCGGCTGTCTTTGTATTTATCTGTCTACCGGGTGTCTCTCTCTCTCTCGTCTCATCTCTCTCCTCTCTCTCTCTCTCTCTCTATCTCTCTCGTCTCTCTCTCCTCCTCTCTCCTCTCTCTCCTCTCTCTGTCTCGTCTGTGTGTGTGTGTATGTGTGTGTGTGTGTTGTGTGTGTTGGTTGTGTGCAATGGTACATCTAAAACTCATGTGTTTTTGTGGGTGCGTGCATGCCCCGCGCGCGCGCGCGCGCGCGCGCGTGTGGTGTGTGTGCGTGTGTGTTGTGTTTTGCGGTTTGTTATTTTTGCGGGTTTTTTTTTTTTTTTTAAACTTTTTTTTTAACTTTCTTGAAAAAAATTATGGAGAGGCCATGAATTTTTTTTCTTTTTTTTTTATATTTAAAAAGAATAATGGGACATTTTGAAATCATTGTTTGAAAATAGAACAGATGAATTCTTCAGTTAAGGGACAACCGTATGAATTGTGTATGAACAGGACGATTGGATGAATTCCACAGTTTTTTTGGTTGTTGTTGTTCATGTGTTTGCGTAAGATACAAGGTGAGCACCAATTGCTCGGTGATATGATCTTGTTTGTTTGTGGTGTTTTAAATGCCAGCGTTTATGAAAGCCATTGTCCATGGTATAGGGTAACTTTAACAAACTTGGGGGGGGGGGGGGGGGGGCACACTGATATTTTACAAAGGCTGTCGCACCATTGATTTGAAACGTTGTTTTTCTAACGCATTCAAGTACTGAAGTAGGTGTACTACTACTACTGCTGTGAACTGTTCGGGCCACACGAAATCCCGCCATCGTTCATCATCCAGTTGCAGTGTGCTATAGAGCATTATGTCCTGTGTTCCAAAGAGCTGTTTGAAAATGACCAGTTGCATTGTTCGTGCCTGCCAGCGTCTGGTGTGTTAATGAAGTAGTTTGTGAAAGGAGAACAGGGAGAAAAAGTTGATAACATGTTGCGTGCAACAAGATCGCTCGCTGTGAGGGCGGTCGTTGGGGTTGGCATTTGTGTTGTGAGACAGGGTATTCACACACACACACACGCACACACACACACACACACGCACAACAACGCACGCCCGTGCGAGCCATAACAGACAGGCGCTTGAACACAATCAGCACACGCACAACTCCACCACAACACGCAAACACGCGCACACACAACACAGCACGCACGCACGCATCGGTATCCATACAGACATTCTTTTAACTTCTGTGAAAATGTGCTGGCGCTCGTGTGCGTATGCACGCATCGTGTGTATGTGTGTCTGTGTGTGTGTGTGGCGTGTGTGTGTGTGTGTGTGTACTTGTGTGTACGTGTGTACGTTACGTGTGCGTGCGTGCCTGCGCGCACGGAGTGGGTTCAAGTCTGCGTGCATAATATGCGCTTGGGGTGGGGGGTGGGTGGTTGGGGGTTTGTTTTTCTTGAAACCCGAAACTGATGAATTTGTGCATAGCTTATGCGCTTTTGATGCTTTTTTTTTTTCTTTTGTTGATGTTGTAAATTTTTAGTATTATGCAGACTAAGCCTGTGTATCTTTAAAAATTTTAGACATATATAAATCTTATCCACAGTTTGGTCATTGGTGTATTGGTATATTGATTAACTGACTGGTATTATTGGTTTGATAGATTGAGTGATGGGCCTGTGTGTTTAAAAATCCCTGAATGCTATTCTGGTTTGGTTGTGTCGAAAGCAGGGGTGACTTACATCGTTGATTGCGTGCGATTGTTAATTCGATTAATTATACATTGATAATGCATATTGTTGTGATGAATGATAATTTGAGTTTCAGTTTGCTGCCATGACGACAATTTTGGGGTGGAGCCACTTTCTCTGGTGGCGCGCGCGCGCACGGCGCGCGCGCGCGTGGTGTGTGTGTGGTTTGTGTGTTTGCGTGTGGTGTGTTTGTGTTGTGTGCGGTGTGGTGTGTGCGTGTGTGTGTGCGTGGTGTGTGTTTTTCCTTATGTGGTGCTGTTTGTGTGTATGGGTGACCAAGGCATTTTTGGCCATTTAACACACTTACAAATTCATGGGCCGATTAATTTTCTGTTTTTGATCAATTTATTGAGATGCCTATGTGTGTCGCATAACGCCCACCACCCCAACCCCACCTATTCCCTCCTATTCCTTCCCTCCCCTCCCACTCTTTTCCCCTCCGTCCCTCTTTCCGCTCCCCCCCCCCCCCACCCCCCCCCCCCACCCCCCCCCCCCCCCCCCCCCCCCCCCCCCCCCCCCCCCCCCCCCCCCCCCCCCCCCCCCCCCCCTCCCCCCCCCCCCCCCCCCCCCCCCCCCCCCCCCCCCCCCCCCCCCCGATCCCCCCCCCCCCCCCCCCCCCCCACAGCAAAGTGTTTTTTCGTGAGTGGTCCATTTCTGCTGCTGTTGCTCCATATCTCCTTGAGTTTGCATTGTCGCTGGCGTTTGTTTAACGCTTGCCATTGTTGCGTTATTATCTAAGAAGAAAATGGATGGCGTTTTATATCATTTTCTATGTCGATGTTGTTGTGTTTTGCTTGCTTGCTTGTAAATTGTGTGTGTGTGTGTGTGTGTGTGTGTGTGTGTGTTTCTTTGATTTTTTTTTTTTTTTAAGCATTCTGATGAAAAGACTTGGAGTGATTATGATTTTTGTACTATACAGTTTTGAAAGTGGTTGTGTTTCATTCTTTCGCCTTGTCCTTGAAAACCAAATTTTGAGACGAGAGCCGGTTTTTGTTGAGGGGGAAGATGTTACGGGTGCCTTTTTCTTTCTTTTTTTTCTTTCTTTCTTTCTTTCTTTCTTTTCTTTCCGCTTTCTTTCTTTCTTTTTTTTTTCTGTTTTTTGTTTAAAAGAAAATCCTTTTCTTATGGGGAAAAAAGGAAAAAATTAGAGAAGAAAGAAAAGAAAAAGAATGGTAGTGGGGGTGGGGTGTTTGGGGGTGAGAATCGTGAAATGTTGTCGGTGAAGTTAAATGGTCCGAAAAAGTGGTGCGCGCATGCGCGCTCGCGCATGTATACACACACGCACACACACACACACACACACACACACACACACACACACACACACACACACACTTTTTGCTTTGTCTAATATCACTTAACGTGGATAGACGTTTTAAATTGAAGAAGAACACTTTTTTTGTGTCTAATAACACTTATAGTGAATAGACGTTAAACTAAAGAACACACACACACACACACACACACACACACACACACACACACACACACACACAGGGAATCGGCGCGAGTCTCGGTGCGTCTAACGACCATGTCACCTGCCTTTATGCACTCGCACGAACGGATCCATTGAGTGTGACGGGTAGTGATCTATTTATCAAAGCGCCCCATGGATGACGAGCCTCTGGCTCGCATGGCCGCCCCCGTGATTGATCCGTCGATTGATCGCCTCTGATCAGGCGTGGCGTGAGTTTGCGCCGTAGTCGGCTGGCTTTGTTAACCTGACTAAGGTGTTTTTTTTTTTTTTTTTTTTTTTTTTTTTTTTTTTTTTTTTTTTTTTTTTGCTCCTTTTTGTTTTGATTGATTTTAGGTGGTTTGGTTCCTTGGCTGATCATAATGCGTCCACTGATATAGGTATTAAGAATGGTTTTTGCATGCAAACAGGTTGGTTTGTATGGTTGAATGGATGGATGGATGGATGGACGGATAGATGGATGGATGGATGGGGCAGACAGGTTTGGTGACATCAAAGACCATTGAACGGTGTATGTTGTGTGAGTGTGAAAAAACTGTGTGCGCGAGAGAGTCGTTTGACAGGGGGTGTTTGTGTGTACAGGAGTAGGGGGTTTTATTTGACTTAATCGGAATTTTTGTTTTGTTTTGTGTGTTTGTTTCTCCAGAACCAAAATTGAAAAAAAAAAAAAATCCTCTTTTTTTATATTTGTGTGATACCAGTTTTTTATGGAAAGAATGTTTTTCTTATTTTTTTCCCTTTCTTTGTGTGTGTGTGCGTGTGTGTGTGTGTGTGTGTGTGTGTGTGTGTGTGACACAGTGTGTGAGTGTGCGTGACACAGAGAGAGAGAGAGAGAGGGGACAGGGGGGGGAACAAGTCGATTACTTCTGATTGACAAAGACATGAAGCATTTGTTTCCAGCTCAGTGTTTTTGTTTCATGTTTCTTCTATTAAGTCTGTAGTCTCGTTGGGGTTAGAGATGTGTTCACCCACTCTTCACTCTCTCTCTCTCTCGCTGTCTGGTTTAAACAAAAATTTTATTTGTTCGAGAACCTTATGCAGCAATATTAATCAAATCATGGAGTGCAACAAGCATAGGCTATAAAAAGTACTCTTACAAAGAAAATATACATTCGAGTGGCTGCGTCAAAAAGCTATCAAAATGGAATTGGACAGGAGGAAAATCAACAGACAACAACAAAAACAAAACAACCACAACGACAAGCGAACAAACGAAAAAACGTTTAAAACACAACAAGCTGTCTCTCTCTCCCTGTACCCCCCCCCCCTCTCCCCCCCCTCCCTGTCCCCCCCCCCCCACCCCCCCACCACCCCCATTGCCCAAACTTCCTCTTTCTC
>JADBJO010031280.1:0-16936 GCA_016801955.1 Conus betulinus | reverse complement strand
AACAGTACGCTTAATGTTCTCCCCTACATTCATCTTGTGTGTTAATGAGTGTAGTTTTTTCAGCAACTATTTCATTACCTATTTCTTTTCTTTTTCTCTCTACTCTCGCCTGGCTGATTGGGGGTGCTGTTGGATATTGTTTTTGGAGTCCTTGGTGTTGAAATACCACAGACTTGTAGAATGTGGAACATATCTCTATTTTATATGGCGCCCAGGGGCCTGTCGCCTTCAAGCATATGCATACATCTAATTCTTCCGTACTCCTTATACCTTTCTAATGATTTAGCTTCCATATGATACCCTTCTAATTAATTATCTTCTTGATCACCGTGGTTTTCCATCAAATGACTAATTTTCTTTTAATTTTGAAATTTTTTACACTTATGGCAAAAACCTTCCAAAACAGTAAAAACTCTCTAAACACTCTGCAATCTGTTTACACGTTTTGATCGCATTATTCACAAGAAAGATCTAATGCTTACTCTATAACCCCACACTACCAACATTATACAAAGCATTGTGAAACCGCAGGGCATAGCTTTGTGGGAGCTATCGGCATCGGACAAGCTTGCTATAGCCTTTTTTTTTTTTTGGCTTTGTTTTTGTGCAAAGTACGTACAAAAAAGGATCTTTTGTCCTGCCGACCACTATGAAACTACCCGATCTCTTTCTCATTGAAATTTTTTTTTAGCAGCATAATCTTTCTAGCGGAACGATATTGTTTATCATAACTTGCTAAGGGAAACTTCTGATCAGATAAAGGCTAATTTTTATTCCCGGCGCGAAACTTTAACTCTAAATTTTCACGTCGAACGGTCGAATCAAGCAGTGTTCACAGTTATATTCAGTCATATATGGAACGTAATGTGTGTGTTCCATATATATCTTCTAGTGGTTAAATGATCCCTCCTCGTACCTGTGAGGGTCCAGGCCTTCTTGGGGAGGCGACCATAGTGTCAACATCCTGGTTCTATAAAAACAGAGTCACAAACACAAAACGATCAGTCCACAAGCAAACTACAGACGAAAAACACAGCACAAAGTTACACTCTCTTTAACATCCCATCAATTGTAAACCTCAGTTTTGTATTTCAAAAACATCTATGAGTCACTCTGCAGTTTAAATTGAATCAAAAATCGAGGCAAAATAGTTTAAGTCAGGGCAGAACAACTCTCGAAGTTTGAATTATACCACTATAAAGTAATTTGGATTAAACATCTAAGTCCAACATGACTAAACTCACAACCTTGGTATTTTGTGCCACGTTAAAGTAAGCACTGTTGTTTGGTGTGTGTGTGTGCTGTAAGAGACAGCATCAAACAACTCCAAGTGTTTCATCTTACACAAACATTCCTTCACACCAAACTGAAAAAAAGATGGAACAGCTACAAATGAAGACTGCTGTTCTGAACAGAACAACAGAACAGGATTGTGATAATAAATGAGTAAATTTTTTCATCTGCATGATACAAAGATTGCAGCTAACCCCACTGAGAAAGTGAAGATTGTACTTGAACAGCAAAAATTGAATCTGCTCAATCATCTGATTGTGCCAGTAGATCTGCTCATTTTGGTGTTCTCGTTACCTTGAATTGGTTACATTTTTCTTTATTATGTAATGTGTTCCTATCATATCAACAACAATGTATCAAGCCTGACACCTCTTAGCCATTTTATCTCATGAAATTTATCCACCTATGAGATTGTTCTGAATATCCATTCATTGTTTATTTCTTAAACTCTGTTCTTCCAAATGTAGTGTGAATTATTTTTCTTTACCTTCAGTTAAAAAGCCGTTTATAATTTTAAAAGCCTTTTTTCTTCTTCCTTCAGTATCACTCTTAATGGACGTTACATGTAATGTGACACTTCTGACAAAACCTGCCAGTGACAAAACATGCTGGCTGACAAAATACGAACAACACTTCGATCATGAGCCAAAAGAACCCTAATTAAACACATTACCTGGGCTGAACATATCTGAAAGGGACAGAAAAAACCCTGTAGGAAACACAGAAAAAGAATATTGGTTCCTCTATTTTGCAAAATAAAGTCAACAACGATGAAATCTACACTAATTTGAGGTACACAGTTAAACCAGTAAATACAGAAAAACTGATTTACATATGTATACGTACTTTGCTGATTCAAGCTGCCTGGAAGCAGATTTTTGAATTTATGCAATCCAGAAGCAGACATGTATAAAAAATTATCATCTTAACTGACTGACAGTCTCAATTCCATGGTTAGCTAATAGGCAAAAACACTAAGTTTTTCCCATCTGACCTCAGCAATAAAAGGTCGCATGAAACCAACAATAAGGAGAGAGAGAGGCGGAGAGGAGAGGAGGCGAGAGAGAGAGAGAGAGAAGAGAGAGAGGGAGGAGAGAGAGGAGGAGAGAGAGAGAGAGGAGAATAAGATTTTCTTCCTGTTCAAGTTTGTCTCTATTTTCAAGGAGGTTGAAGACACCCTGCTGGCTGCTGGCAGCGCTCCCTTTCTTTACAAACTCCTACTGGGCCTTTCCCATCACAGACACACAAGATGAAACACATGGCAACTGAGATAACACTTGGAATCTCTCAGGGGTCCCCAGCGCATACTGTAGACGTGTGTGCTCTGGTGTGTGTTCATCAGCGGGGTGGTGCCCAGCATGTTAATTAGAGTTTCCATGGACATCATGAGTGTGCAAACGTTGGTGTGCGAGTGTGTGTTGTGGTAGAGAGAGAGTGAGTGTGTGTGTTAGTGTTAGTGTGTGTGTGTGTGTGTGTGTTGTGTGTGTGTGTGTGTGTGTGTGTTCATCAGTGGGGTAATGCCAGCGTGTTAATTAGAGAGTCCACAGACGTGTGTGGAAGCGTCAGTGTGCAGTGTGTGTGAGAGAGTGTGTGTGTGTGTGTGGTGTGTGCGTGTGTGTGTGTGTTTGTGTGTGTGCGTGCGCGTTTATCTATCTATCTTCTATCTATCTATCTATCTATCTATCTATATATATATATATATATATGGTGTGTATTGTGTGTGTGTGTGTGTGTGTGTGTGTGTGTGTGTGTGTGTGTGTGTGTGTGTGTGTGTGTGGCATGGGATGTGTTTTTTTTAGGGCGAAGAGTTGTTGTTCTTATTGCTATGTGTATGTGTGTGTACGCGCGAGAGTGCGCGTGCACTTATATGCTGTAATTGATGGTCTTCTTCTTGTTCCCAAGTCATTTTCTGAATATTCACGCACGAAGTCACAACACACACCACCACACACACACACACACACAAACAAACAAACATACACATACACGCGTGCGCGCACTCTACTCTCTCTCTCTCTCTCTCTCTCTCTCTCTCTCACACACACACACACACACACCACACACACACGTGAAACGTGTGCGCGTACGTTCGCTTGCTCTTAGCCACACACATATACACATGTGTGCATGTGCACGTCTACACCGACACACGCACGCACACACATGCATACACATATGCGCACAAATGCACACACACACATGCGCACACCCGCCCACATAATACAAAGACACACACAGATATGTACACATATAGCTATTATGCAGATCGTCTGCTCATACAAAACCCACAAATTTTAAAAACACACACACACACACACACACACACACATACACGCACGCACACACACACGCCACACACACACACACGCGCGCGCGCACGCGCGCGCAGATGCACACGCACTTCTGCACTCGCGCAGCACACACACATGCACACACACACACGCGCGCGCGGTGCGCACACACACACACACACACGTGCACACACACACACACACACACACACACAACAAACACACACACACACACACACACACAAACACACACACACACACACACACACACACACACCACACACACACGGCCGTGCCAACACACAGGGCCCACACGTGCCCACACACATACACACACGTGTACATCCACACACACACACACAAACACACACACACACACACACACACACACACACACACACACCACTCACACACACAAAATGTATGTAGGTATTCAAGGTCTGACCAGCGCGTTTGGGCTAATGCGTAGGTCAGACATACGCTGAGTTCTAGCCACGAGACCCTCTTCTTCAATTGTCTCATTATTGTTGTTAATTCAGTTATCCACCTGCTTCAAATCATGCTTAGCATGGTCTCAAAACTTAGAGAATGTGGTGTAGCGTATATGGACTAGTCTGCACGCAGTGACGCCTCCTTGATGAAACTGAAACTCTTCCATAAGTAGGGGCTGGGGGGGGGGGATAAGGGGGTGAGGGGAGGGGGCTTTTTCACTGAAGACATCCATATCTTTGCAAAATTACAAACTGATACTCAATCAACCCCTTCTCCCTCCCCCCCCCCCCCCACCCCCCCCCCCCCTTTCTTTCATTTTAATCCTAGTTTTGTTTTCCATCCTTTCATACCAACGGCAGAAGTGTGGAATGGGGGAAGCGACAGGGAGTTCTTAGAGGTCTAATCATATTGAGTTTTAAATAATGATGCTGATGATAATTAACAATACTTATACGAATAATGGAGGGAGTGGCAGTGAGTGTCTATGGACTGGCACAATCAGATTGCTTTGAAATTGTTACTGTATTTGAAAGTTGATTCTCCTCATTTTCTTTTCATATGGCCCAAGGTACAAACCAGGTGGTTCAAGCAGACAGATTGAAATCAAAGGAATGGGATTATTTGGGCGCTTGGAGCTGGTACAAAGACAGGGTCACGGATGAGTGCAAAGGCCTGAAAATGTGCCCTCAACTAGGGGAATGTGATGCATTTGAAGATTGTCATTTTTATCAGCGAAAACCTCCCAAAACAATGGAAATAATTGATCTTTTGACCAATTATCAGCTTAGTATTAAATGCTGGCTAAAATTTATGGTGGGCCTCAAAACGCTCACATGGATTTTGTAGTGTTTAACTTTTAAGTGCAAAATCCTAATTGTGGCATGTGGCCTGTACATGAATTTTGAAATATTCAAAATTTCATTGTAACTAGCATTAGACCCTCTCTCTGTCATCAGGTTTGAACAGAACCCACCACATAATGAGGCTAAATCAAATGACGAGACCTTGTTAGTGTTTTTTTTTCTTCGTCTTTTTTCTTCTTTTAAATTCACATGCTTTGTTCCACTTTTCACCATTAGTCTTATTACTATTTTTTTTTGTTTATATATATAAATTTGTTTTTGTTTTATTAAAAAGAATATGCAAGTCTTTCTTGATTTCTTTGTATTTCTTTTTTATATCGCTTTTTTTAAGACAGTTTGGTATTTTAGGAGCTAATATTTATCCCAGCATGTACAGCAAAAACACACTAAGTCTATGCAACGTGGAGAGAGAGGAGTGGCGTGCGTGCGTGCGTGTGCGTGTGCGTGTGTGTTCCTCTTCCCAGTCTTTTCTTATTCGCTTGTCTTTACCTCCCCACTCCTCCCTCGGCACATACAGTGTTTCTCACTCACACATAGTGACATACACACACACACTTCTCTTTTTCTTGAAAACTGTATAATCTTGTGGACTCTCCAGCAACCCAGCAGAGGTGAGTGGTATAAACAACAGTAAGCTGTTGGACAGGGTGAAATGGTGTGGGGTGTATGGGTGGAAGAGGGATGCTGAATTCTGTTAACACATGTTGCTCTATAGATGGTTTCATAATAACAGATAGTCTCTTAAAACTGACAATTTATGTACGATTTTTTTGTTGTACAGATAATCAAAAACTTACAAAGTAGTCTTCATTTAAGTCATGTGTGTGTGTGTGTGTGGTATTGTATGTGTGTATGTGTGTGTGTGTGTGTGGTGTGTGTGTGAGAGTGGAGTGAGAGAGAGAGAGAAGAGAGAGAGAGAGAGACCAGAGAGAGAGACAGAGACAGAGAGACAGACAGACAGACAGAGTCTTATGTGTGCATGTGCTGACAGCTACATCTCTGTCCTCTCCCTCCTCCTCTCACATCCAGAGCACCCTACCACCCACCCCTCAACCCAGTCCCTCTCCCCCTTCCTCCTGTCCACACCACATTACACTGACTGACCTGTCAGTAGGACGGTGAAGGTGGTGGAGCTGCCTATCTTTTGCCCATATGACCAGTGGGCAGAGATGGCCTACAGGGAGGGGCAGTGAGGTCAGATTGAGGAAGGGGCTCCCGTCCTCACTCTCACCTCTCCCCCTGCGTCCTAACCCAGTGGCAGCCACGACACCGGGGGGGGGGAGGGGACTTGGGGGGTCTAGGTTTCGTTCGTGGTTGGGAGGGTGTGGATCCGGGCGCGATCTTTTGCATGGACAAGGTGGGGGGGGGGCAGGAGGGAGGGGGGGGGGGGCAGTCGGGCAGCGGGGGGATGGGCAGGAAGAGCAGTTGCTCTCCTCAAACAGCCGTGGCAGGGAGAAGGAGTGGGGGGAGGGGGGGGTGGTCGGAATAATTCTCATCGTTATTTTTTGGCTTCAAAAGCTTGGGAAGGGGATACAGTAAGTGAGTGGGACGGAAAGTGGTTGAGTGAAGGGAAGCCGGAGAGGGGGAGGGGAGGGGTTAGGCATCGGCATTTCTGCGAAGAGGGGGGAACGGAGAGGGGGGGGGGGGGCACGGGTGGATGATTCTCGCTTTTTCTATTCTTGAAGAACTCATTCTGCTACAGAATTTCATTTTTTTATACTTTATCACATTTCTTGCAACATTCGTAAGCACTGAGGGTGCAGGTGGGCTTAATACAGTAAGGACTTGGGAGGAAAGGGAGGGGGGAGAGCTGAAGGGGGAATCAGGAGTGGAGGCGGGGTCTAGGAGAGATAGGGGGGGGGTGAGGGGGAGAGGGGCATGGGCTTTCGGAGATAGCCCTGGTTTAATAGAGAAGGGAAGGTAAGACTAAGGGGGGAGCAGGACGGTTTTGGGTGAACGTGGAAGGTTTTTTTTTTTTAGATTGCCTTCCACAGTCAAAAGCAGCAGACAGCAATTGATATGCGGTGGAAGTGGAAAGCCTGGGGGGGTGGCGGCTGGCGAGGGGGGGGGGAAACAACGAAAATACAATCAGTAAGAGCAAGCAAAAATTTAAAAGAAAAAGAACAGAAAAAAAAAAAAAAAAAGGGAAGAGAAAGCAAAAAAAAGAAAGAAAAGCAAAAAAAAGAGGCAAGCCGCCATAGCAGCCGGGGCGCAGAGGAAAGCAAGAGAAGGAGCAGGCAAAAGCCCGGACGAAGAAAAAAGGTAAAACTCTTAGAAAGCGATAGAAGCAGGCGACACAAGCGCTTTGGGGATTTGGGGACCTTCTGTTGGGCGCGGGGGTCAGAGGATAAGAACGAAAATAAAACCCCCACGCCTGGGCAGCGAGGATTGGGGGGAGGGGTCCCGCCCCATACCACACCATACCCCACGATGGGGACCATCGCCCCCGTGCGTTTTTCCGGTTTAAATGCTAAATCTTGGGGGGGGGGAACAAACTGGGGGGGGTGGGCTTCATTTGGATTTTTTTTCGGGGGGGGATTTTTGTTCAGGTTTTTCATCCGGTCGCAACATTGCCTTAATGTTAGCCAAAAGGGGTATTTCAGCAAGAGCTACTTAATAATATAATGTTCGAGCTTTAAAAAAACAAATTCAAACAAACGAGGTGAACAAAGAACAAACACGTCCGAAAGGGAGGTCGGAAAGGGAAGGCTTGGGAAGGGGGAGATAGAGGGTCTTGGGGCTGGGGCTTGGGGGGGGCCACGATGCCCATATTTTTTCATCCAGACAAGCAAAATGGCGCCACCTAAGCCCTTATAATTCCTTTAACACGTCTCAGCAAAACGCAGTTTAGGAAGACGCAAACAATTTTGCCGACGACGAGCATTTTAAAACAAACAACAGCAACAACAAAACTTTCCTGTTATGCCTCCTTACGCGTCCTTTTTAAAAATATTTCCTTTAGTTGACTATTCAAGGGGAGGGGGAGGGGGGTAGGTGGTGGGGAGAGTTAGTCTGGACTCTCCTGTAAAGAGGGGCGAAGGGGGAGGTGCCCTTTCGGTTTCGTTTCCACTGTGTACTACGCCGACGGTTCAGCAGACTAAAGGCCACGGAGCCGGCGGAATAAATGGTTCTGCGTTCAGAATGGGTTATGATGGTTCCCTTATGCTGTTAAGCCCCCCCCCCCCCCCCCCCCCCCCCCCCCCCCCCCCCCCCCCCCCCTTTTTTTTCTCCTTTTGTTCGTTTTAAATCTTTGATCTTTGCCAAGTCATGAATACAATGACACAGGCGTTTGTTAGCCTGCACTTGTGAAAAAAATAATTATTGTTCAATATGTTATTGCTAGGTCAATCAGAGGGAGATTGTTTCCCCCCACATTGTTCAATATGTTATTGCTTGCTCAATCAGTGGGAGACTGCATTTCTTAGGAGACCCAAGTCAAGGCTGTTACGTTCAGTTCTTAGCTGCTGTCAGCATTTGCTTGGGCTAGTCAACAGTAAAACTGATCACTGACTGTCGACATCTATTGATCTCCCTTTAAAAGAAGCTCCGTGGTGTCTTCCACTCACAATGAAACATATTCTTTTGGAGTGTTGGGACTTGCGTGATGTGAGACACAAAACATTTTACAGCAGATTCCATGAAAACCTTGTTCAGAGATGTTCCACCTGGTGCGATTTTTGAATTTTTGAAGGAGATCAACATTTTTCATTGGATCTGAGATCTCATAGTGGAAAGATTCTTAACAAAATTTTGGATGTGTTTTTAGAAGATGTATTTTAAATAGTTGTGTGAATGAATGACTTGTGAGTTGATTTTAATGTGGTGACAACCCTGGTACGGCCCTTTGCGGTCGACTGGGCTATAAGCAACATTACCATACCTAACAGACTGGTAAAGTCTTTTCTAGGTTCAGGGACAAGAATGACAAGTGCTTCTGCCATGAGGGTGGAAAGAACCCTGTGGTCTAAATGTAGATTTTTACAAGGGTCTGGAGACAGCTCTGTGCGAGATGTTTCACAAGTTGGTCATCAATGTCAGCAAGGCCAGGACCAGAACTGCTAAGGTTTGCAGATCCTATTTCAGTTCATTACTTGAAAATGTCAGATTGTAGATTTCTGGATCGTCTAAGGAAAAGCTACAGGGAGATCTTTTTTTCAGTTGTTAGTTTATCAAGAAAAACAAGATGATGCAGTTGTGAAGAATCTTTTTTGTTCACTAGTGGAGGCCAACAGAACAGCTTGTTTGTCAGTCATTGGAGTCTGCAAGTTTTAGGTGCTGAATGGATGGGTTGGTGCTTTTCCCTGTGATTCTCTTGGGTAAGTTTCTGTACTTTTTCCTTCGGTGTTCCTGCAAGAAGGTCCCCATTACCTTTTGAGTAACCGAGGCGTTCAGGAGGTGTTCAGATTTACTGCAGCTTTCTTTAGTGTTGCATTTCAGGACACAGAGAAAAAGGTCACTTCCATGAAAATAAAATCATCATGAGACAGCACTCAAAGTCCAAGGTCAGTGAGGGATCACATACATATTGACAAATCTAAGCACGAAAATGTACCTTTGGAAGGATGGAGTTATGTTGGAGGCCCATCATTAAGACAACATAGATCCACCTCTGAAAAGACATCTTCAAAGAGTCTTATGGATAAAGTATTCTTGCTACCCAAAAGGGGACTGTGCCCGTTAAAATCACCCACCAACAAAATAGGTTGTGGAAGTTTCTCAATCATGCAACCAGATCTTGTTGACCGACAGATACAAATGGTGATATGTCAACTGACAAATACAAATGGTGATAAGTGTAAAGAACACATTATCAACACTCTATACAAAATGATTCTGGCAGCCAAAGATTGAATATACGAATTTACGTCAATGGGGCTGAATAAAAGACATATGGATGAGTAAGAAGACTCCTGTTCCTCCATGTGCAGCAGGTGGTGCTGGCTTCAAGAAACCATTGAAGCCAGACAGGGTAAAAGATGACTGACTTGTGAATCAGTGTAGCCTGGAGAGTTGTCACCACAGGCTTCAGCTGCTGACATAGCAGCTGCAGCTCCTCAAAATATGAATCCATTTTGAATCAGAAGTATCAGGAATTATCCATTCTGATATGACAGCAATAAACTCCACATCCTCATCCGAAATATGCAATACTGAAAAAGAACCTGAAACAACCACCACTGCCTTTTTCATAGGATCTACAGTCCCACTGGCTGACCGGGTGGCAGGCTGAGGCCCACTTGGAGACGGTGGAGACTAGTGGGCCATCTCCACCATCTTGAGTTTTCTTCTGGCCTGTGATTTGAGCTTAAGGAGTCGAAGGGAAGGAAAACGTTTCCAGAACGCCCAGCAGCAGAGGGTCTAAACTGCTGACCAGTCTGGAAGGAGGCAGTTTTTTTAACACTTCCACTATGCGCAGGCGGCTTAGTTGTAATGGTAGATTAAACACCTTCACCCCAGGCTATCAATCATTATGTGGAGACTTTGATGGCATGGAGGACAGGTCTGTCTTACATCAGGCAGACATTCTGAAACCACCTTGACAGCAGCAGAGTATGACATACTGAAAACATTCTGATTACCAACAACCACTTTTCTTGCTTCTTAAATTGTTTGGTCAATCTGTGGGAGTTAGCATCTCTTCGGAGATCCTAGTAAAGGCTGTTCTACACAATCCTTAGCTGTTGACAATGCTTGGGTTATCAAACAGCAAAGCTGACCACTCGGACAGTTAGATATCTTTTGACCTCTCTTGCACCCTTGAATGGATCCTCAAGCATAGGCTCGAAAATGTTCCCTTTACTATTATACTATTTTATATATTTATGCAATGATTTTAGTTTTTCAGCAACTTACTTGCTTTTCACACTTTCTTTTTGTTTTACTTTTCTACCTTTCGCTGGCTGCTATGGGGGTGCTGTTGGATTCTTTTTCTGAACCCTTGGTGGTGAGAACACCACAGAATAATAAAGACTGGTGTATCTCCATTTCATGCCAAGGAAGCACAATCAGTTGTGTCTCCCTGATAAGTCCAATCCAGCGAACAAAAGCCAAGGAGCAGGCAATGCAAGTTGATCTGTTTTCAGGAAGGATTATGATGGTTCCCATATGCTGCTAGCGAAAGGTTTAACATTTATGATATATTTCCCCAATTCTATGTTCTCATTTGATTCTTCCCCCTCCAATCCCCCCCCCTCCTTTTGTTTTTTTAAAATCTGTGCCAAGTCATTAGTGCAATGACAGAAGAATTCTTAGCCTGTACTTGTTTTCTCCCACCACTAAATTGTTTCTATATATATATCTCACCACAATACAAGGCACAGGGGGGAAGAATCCTATAGATATCTCCACTGCCCGTACCACCATCGTTTTTTACTTCCTGGGATTTTTTCATCCCTGCAACACCCACAAGCTGCATGTAGTCCAAGCTTGCTTGCTCTGTTCTGCTCTGCTCTGCTTGCTAGTGGTGCTGTGTGTAGCTGTTGCCTGGCACAGGTACCAACATCAGTGTGACATCCTGGGGTGTAAGTCCCCTGGCTCGGCATAGCCTCTTTCACTTCAAGACCGATCATGCGTGGTTTCCAACCACATCCTCCCAGAGGTGACCCATGGTAACTGGGCAGCGTGAGCACACTGGCTAAACATGATGGATCTAGAGGAGTCAACCTTGATAAAAGAAAATCTGTCAAACCAAGCTCCAACGGCAGAACAGGCGAATGAGGATGCAATTTCCCAAAGGCTGTGCAGGCGGAAGAGAGTGACACCCTGCTGCAGTTCACAGTAGTGGAGGGTATGAGCATGAGTTGGGGCTTACCTACCTACGAATACAAAGAATGAACGCTGGCGGACTCTGCGAAAGAAACCTTTATGGTTCAACGGAGACAAAGGCGGTTACAACAATGCACTGTGGAGTGCACAGAGCTAGATGAGGCATGTAGAACATCTAGGGCATCCATCTCCATCTCCATCTCCAACCATCTCGACCTTGTTGTGCCATTGGATACAGTTGGCTCGGACAAGAGGGTGAGGTCGATGATGTGCAACTCTTCCTCACTTTAATCAAAGTCATTGTGCATGTCATCAGTCATCCTTCATCCTATCCCTTCATCCCCCTTATCACCAAGTCCTGTGGCGATGGGTAAGCAACGAAGCAACAGGTGTGGGTACACTGGAAGTTGTAGCTGCAGACCTGCACACAGGCGGCTCAGGCCATATCATTGACCGTGAATGAATCGGAGCAGCAGTGGAGGTAGGCAGCCCCCTGCGCGACTGAGCAGCCCCCTTTTAAGGATAGCACTGCTCACCTCCATGGCATGAGGAAGGGGCTAGAAAAGGTGCCCTAAACATTGCCTGCTCCACATCAACCTATCCAGCATACTGCGGCTGGCGGGGACCCTACAGTTGCGGTCTAAAAAACAAAACAGAAAAAGAAAAACGATGATTACTCCTCTGAACCTCGCCACATGGAACGTCCGCATGCTCCTTGACAGGGACACCTGGAATAGACCCCAGAGATGCACAGCCCTCATTGCGAAGGAACTTGCCAGATATGAGATTGACATCGCTGCCCTAAGTGAGACCAGGTTGGCTGGGAGGGTGAACTCTGTGAACAAGATGCAGGCTATACCTTCTTTTGGAGTGGGTGTGGGACCTGAGGAGAGATGTGAGGCTGGGGTTGGCTTTGTGGTGAAGTCAACACTTGTCAGCAAGCTGGTTGGCCCGCCTAAAGGAGTGAACGATCGTTTGATGACCTTGAGGCTCCCCCTCTCACAAGGACAAAAGTTTGCCACTGGTGCTGGCATGTATGCACCCACCATGACCAACCCAAATGAGGTCAAGGACAAGGTTTATGAAGACTTGAATGATGTCATCACCACTGTTCCCAGCACAGATACGCTCATCATTCTTGGTGACTTTAATGCGAGAGTTGGCAGCGACAGCACCACCTGGGAAGTGTGATTGGAAAGCATGGGGTTGGCAACTGCAATAGCAACGGTCTGCTTCTTCTTCAGACATGTGTCGAACATGACCTCCTGATAATGAACACCATCTTCTGCCTCCCTACTTGCAACAGGACATCATGGATGCACCCACAATCCAAACACTGGCATCTTATTGACTATGTCATCGTAAGGAAGAGGGATAGGCGGGATGTGAGAGTCATGAAGGCCATGTGCGGTGCAGAGTGCTGGACAGATCACCGTCTCATCGTCTCCAAGCTCAAGCTTCATGTCCAGCCCAAGAGACATCCTCAAGGGCCATTAAAGTCACCTAACAGTAAACAAGGGCAAGGAGGTTCTTCTATCAGACTGATGAGGTCCTGACAACAAATCAAAACAGGAGATTGTAAATATAACAAGCAACCTGTGATGATTTTATGGAACAACTTTTTTTTTCCTCTCCACACTTTCGTTTTGTTTAATTCTACTACCTTTCACTGGCTGCTTTGGGGGTGCTGTTGGATTCTTTTTCGAACCCTTGGCAGTCGAAACACCACAGAATTATGGACTGTGGTATGTATTGTTTGGTCAATCAGTGGGTGATTGCATCTCTTAGGAGATCCAAGGAAAGGTTGTTCTGAACAATTCTTAGCCACTGACAATGCTTGGGTTACTGAACAGCAGAGCTGACCACTCAGACTGTTCCATATCTTTTGATCTCCTTGCATCCTTAAATGGATCCTCAAGCATAGGCTCAAAGATTGTCCCTTACATTTTATACTGTTTGTGTAATGTTTTTAGTTTTCAACAACTTTTTTCCTCTCCACTCTTTCGTTTTGTTTTATTCTACTACCTTTCACTGGCTGCTTTGGGGGTGATGTTGGATTCTTTTTTTCGAACCCTTGGCGGTCGGAACACCACAGAATTATGGACTGTGGTATGTCTCTATCTGACGCCAAGAGCACAGACACAATCAGCCATGTCTTCCTGATGAGTCCAACTCTGCAGACAAAAGGCTTTGGAGCAGGTGACACATATGGATCTGCCTTTGGGAGAGACTGCGAGTTTCCTCATGCAGCTAGTAAAAGGGTTTTCATGTTTATAATATACATTTTCCCATTTACTTCATCTTAATTTTTTTTCCTCTCAATTTCAAATCTTTACCAAATCATTACTATAATGATGGAAGAATTGTTAACCTGCACTTGTTTTCCCCACTACTTACTTGTTCAGCATGATTTTATGGAGAGTGACTCTGGCAGTTACTGCCTGAAGAGGGCTAGTAAGAGGAATAGGGCTAAACAACAAAACTTTGTGGATAAGAAGGCCAACGCTGCCTGGTAATCCCAATGTGGAAGGCTGTGCAGGTTTCGAAAGAATATGGAAGCCAGAAAGTTTGAAAGTCTTCTGGCTTTGAATTTTTGTTTTCTGAAGAGCTACTACCTGAGGTTTAAAGACCACGACTCAAAAGCTGCAGCTCCTCGAAGTTTGAGTTTAAACCATGGATATTCTAATGGATTAATGTACTATTGGTGGTGCAGAGGACAGACAGGAGAGAAATCAGTACATCTATCTCTTAACTATCACATACATTCACATGTCCATTTATCCCCTCTCCGTGTGATACATATTCATATCTTCTTACCTCTCCCTCCGTCTCTTCCTCCTTTGGCTCTCCACACGCCTGAGATAGGCAGCAGTTCTGAAGTCTACTGCTGCGTACCTCTGTGGAGGACAGGAACGCCTTCCTGATCTCAAGACTGTGCCTACCAAAACAGAAAAGACACACAACGGCCTAGAAGACAGACATGGGGTGGGGGTGGGGCTGAAATTTTACCATGGCCACAGCGCGCACACAGCTGCTGTGAAACATCAGGAAATACACCTCCTGTCTGATGAGAAATAGTTTCCTAAGTCAGAAAATGTTACTTTGAAATTTCACGAATAGCACACACTGGAATCTCTCCCACCTGGTGACTGCATTTGTTTCATACCACCATGTGTTTTACAAAACGAGCTTTGGCACTACTCTGTGAGTACTACGCTGTTGTAGGTTACACATTCACACATCAAATCAAAGGCTGGCTGTCAACGTGATAAGCGCATCTCCATTTTGATAATTACAACATTGTCAACTTTAGTTTTTAACACCCTCTCAATTCACAAATAACGTCTCATTACTTAAGATACAGACAACACAAAACACACTACTGATTCTTTGCCTCTACTTTTACATCAGACCTGCCAAGGCCGCAAAATAAAATGGCTAAAAATTGTCAACATTTTACTTCCTAACATTTTACATTTCAAGAGTAACATTCTAGATCTAAGAAGAGCAATCGTATGCAATATCACCAAAGCTGTTTTGAGGACGTCTTCCCTGCAAGTAAACTTAAACAGCCAACAATGAAACCAGTAGATAAGGCAGCAATATCACACATCATCTTGGCGATTTTTCTTCTGCTTTTTTGTCTGCTTCCTCTGTTTATCAGTATTACTTGGCAGGCACCAGATTTACAACCATCTTCACTGGCTGAAAAGAAAATGCCCTGGCATTGTGACCAATCCATTATCACAGTTATTTAGCAATCACCAGATGTAGAATATTCTACATCAGCTGAAAATAAAAGTAGCGGGCAATTTGGTGGCTGAAAGTGGTGAGTAGACAGCACCAACATGTTTGAATAGTCTGAGCCAGAAACCATAAAAACGTAAGTTTTCTCTTTCATATTTCTGTTCAGTGAAATAAGCTAATTCTCAGACAAGTAATGAAGGATTCTTACCTGGTACAGGAGCAGGAGGAGCTGGTGCCTCATCATCTGGAGAAACAAAACAGAAAATACAAGTTTAACAGACTCTAGCATTACTAGCATGACAACGATACCAGCACTGACACCATCATACCCCCACCCCCCCCCCCCCCCACCCTGCTTTTTCCCACCTCTCTCTTTATGCTATATAAAACAAAGAGAAGCACCGACATGTTTGAATAGTGTGAGCCAGAAACCATAAAAACGTAAGTTTTCTTTTCATATTTCTGTTCAGTAAAATAACCTCCCTAATTCTCAGACAAGTAATGAAGGATTCTTACCTGGCACAGGAGCAGGAGGAGCTGGTTCCTCATCATCTGGAGAAACAACACAGAAAATACAAGTTTAAAGGTCTACTTTAGAGATTTTTGATGATTTGTTAAAAACAGGTCTACATGTCATATAACTACAGTATGGTATTCATTAAAAAAAAAAAAAAAAAAAAAAAAATCGCCGAAAGAATTTAATAGGCATAAAAATGAATTTTGCACACCTGTTCAAATCCCGCGCGGTAGACTGAAAACCGTGACGCCACTTGATGGAGTGGCCACCAGCTGCGACCTACACAACATGGTAACGCCAAGTGAAAACACGAGTTGCGATCCCCCACAGCCTAAAAAGTCATGAGGGGGTGGCAGATCTTGTGCTGTAGGCGAGTGCAGCAGCTCAGCAGGGACGGATATTCTTTGCACACATTTTCATCTGATCCAGATACTCGAAAGAAGTGGATTTGGTTTGTGCAAACATGCCGGGCCGCTAAGTTCTTTTTACCACGTCAGTTCCAAGCTGGACCGTGGAAACGAGCTATTCCGACAATTGCCTCCCTCGAGACTTTGGTAAAGTCCGTACGCCTTCGGAATGCTGTGTTCGGGCGTCCAGCTGGAACTGAATAGCTTGTTTCCGTGGGCCAGCTGGAACTGACGTGGTAAAAAGAACTTAGCGTTCAAACTGATATGGTAAAGGCCTTGTAGAAACATCCCCAGAGTCACATGGGCTGTCGCAATCATTGTCACTGCTTTTACATGATAAATTAAATTCCTAGCGAGATGTGCAAGAACCATCAGAATCGCTTTCTGTCGCCGTCACTGACACTCATGTGATGTCACATCCAACAGCAGTTAAGCCATGCCAAGATTTAGTTGATTACCTCCCGTTTTCTTGATTACAGGTGAAAATACCCACTTTCGCTGATCAATTTGTGTGATCGGGAGCGAATCAGATGTTTATTTTACCAATTTATCAAACATTTC
>JADBJO010031279.1:0-12500 GCA_016801955.1 Conus betulinus | reverse complement strand
GGTGCTTTCAAAGGATTCACAGATCAACCTAAGGGTGTGTGGGTACCATGTAAATATTCAAGTTGGGTATTGATTGAAGTTTTTCATGTGGGCATCACTTCTTCAATAGCGTCAGAGGAAGGCTGCACACTGCATGAATTCTGAAATCATTCAAATTTCATTTAGAAATAGCCTTAGGCCCCCAAATAATGAGACTGGATGGAGATGGGGGACCTTGTTAGTATTCTTGTTTTTGTTTTTGTGTCTGGGTGTTGTTTTCATTTTGTTTGTTTGTTTGTTTTGTTTTTTAATTCCTTTAAACGCTTTGTTTCCCTTCTCACCATCACTCTTATTTACTTACTCTTCTTTTTTTGTACTCCCAGTTCTTAAAGAACAGGGAATACTTTAGAATCGGAACGAATAATGCTGTGTGTGTCTGTCCGTCCGTCCGTCCGTCCGTCGTCAAAATGTGTTCCACTCGCTCCAGACAAAACTACTAGGCCGATCTTTCTGAAAATTTGTAGGTATGTTCATTATGGGTCAAGGATGATGTCCGATGTTTTAGTTTACCGTTACACAACCGTTACTAACGGCTGTAACGGCCTGTCACGGTTTTTCTTCTTTATGGAATATCTCAGAAAGTACTTGGCCGATCTTTGAAAATTAGCAGGTATGAATAATTATGGTTGACATTGATTCCTCGATGGACTGGCTATGACTGACATTGATTAATTTTTCATTTTTAAGTGTTTGCCGAGTTCCACATGAGCTGATAAGTTCAGACATATCTTTTCTCCGCATCCAAAATTGTAAGTGCTGAAATGGGGTACAAGTGGGTTGCAACAGCCATTGTTGCTTAACCCGCTATCACCTGTCATCACGTTCTGTGACCCTGATGTTGGTGGACACCTGACCCTGAAAACAGTTGAGTTTTACGTCCTCATAGCGAAAACCTTTAGGGTCATGTCTTTCATTCACGGTAGTCTTTGAAAACACCTGACCCCGTTTTGCACTCCCATATACACCCTAAGTGCATTGCAACTTTTCTCTTTTCTTCTTTGGAGAGGGAGGGAAGAGGGGATAAATCAGATTAGAAAAAAGAAAAAAAAAAAAAAAAAAAAAAAAACACACTTTCGTCTCATATGTCAGATTTTGATACTTTTTACACAATCGCATTTTTTTTTTCTTTTTTGTTTTCTGGTGGTGGCGTTTGTTCTTTGATCTAGTAAAAAGAATATGCTTGGGACACATTCATACCATACATGTTTTGAGTACAAACCTGAATGACCATCCCAATCCAGTTATCCACACTTCCTCAGCTGGTTACCTCAGACAGCAATTGATACTCGACAGAGCAAAAACAACACGAGCGAGGACGTGTCGGGTAAAAGTTTTCCCAGCTTTGTTTGAGAATCGAAAAATAATGGGGAAACTGGACGTGGCACATCCTCACACATTTCAGATAACACGAAATCTCCTCTCTTTCTGTTATGTGCTAGAATGACCAACAAACAATCGCGAGTCTTCAGCGAAAAAAGGAGGGGGTGGGGGTGGGGGGGGGGATCTCTATATTTAGCCTTGTGGCTGAAAAAGACATAAAAAAATTTGCCAGACGTTTATGCCACTGATCAAGTGTCAATGTTACCTCTGGTTGGAGTTGTAGTAGTTCAAACTCACAATGAATGCAGCGTCTTTGGTGAAATACAGAGTAACATTTGCCCTCACTCCCCAGTGAAGCCATTTCTGAACGGCACATTGGCCTACACTTGAAAGTCAGTCAGCGTTGCTTCCCCTGTTGTCATGGCGTTTTGCAGAGATGGTGACCGTTAAAATTTAGTGGTTCGCCAGTTCATTGAGGCAATGGCCTTCCAGTCGGGGAGGATTTCAGTACTCGTTTTTACACTGTCGGAGACTTACACATTTCTTTATTTGCTCGTTTACTTTTATCGAGTTTTAACACAAAAACTTAACAAATTAAAATGTAAATATTAGCGAACCGCCAAAAAAAAACGTAGACGAACGAATCACAAGAGAGAAAAAAAGGAAGGATTTGTCATGTGATTCGTTTTTCAAAGTTTTCTTGGCAGTTCTGTGTTAATTACATTTTAGAATTTGTTTAGATTTCCGCCTGCAGTCGTCTCACTTTGCAACTAGATCTAATAAAGACTTCACGCTTACATTTGTGCAAATCGGTGCGCAGATCTAACTACTAGTTAAATGTGATATGGAAACCAAATCTAAGAAAGCATATAAACGTAACAGAAAATGTTAAGAAATGCTTTACCGAAGCAAAATCAGTACATTGACATCCAAGGAGAGATTGCATTTCCAACAACTTCTCAACCTATGCACTGGAGGGTGAGTGGTACTTGATACGTCCGTAAGGCCAAGAAGGTAACAACGCCACATGAAATCTGTTCACTTTCAACGACAGTGTACACACAAGGGGGACACCCACTGACACTGGCAATGTTTTTCTCTCATTTCATTTATGCATCTTTTTTTTTATTAACAGAGTTATAATCCTGTGTCGCAGTTCTTCCAACTCACATTGCCACCATGGAAACGCTTAACAGTTTTAAAAACACATTATACACTAGGTTTTTGATTGCTTACAGACCAATTTCCGTGCTGGAAACTAGCTATCACACAAGCAACAGCGCATTCTTGTTAAAAAAAAAAAATTGAAAGTGTATTATTTCTGTCTGAATATTCAGGCAAACGGCTAATAAAGCCTGTAAGATGAATCATTGATTTGATATATGATAATTATGATAAAATGTCAGTGCCATTAGTGTCACTGTCAAGGTCAAAAGGAAGTAAGCTCAGCTCTTATTTTCATTATTTTGTGTTAAAATAGTACCAGTACAGGGCCCACGTAGGGTGACCACTTTCCGGACCAGCAATGGCAATATTAGCACATTTAAATACAAGACCAATAATTATAGTTCCTAAACCCGACACCGTTCCCCACCCTCCTTAACCATCACCCCTGTTTGAAACGTAATGATGAAGTAAGACATAAGACAGTGCGGCGTATTAGTTTTGTCACCGTAGTTTTAAAAGCCAGCAACCTAACTGTATTTTTTTCACGTACATCTTCATCTTTATTAATATTCTATATGCATATTGTAGAATACCATCGGTTTATTGTTTCATTAAGATTGTCGTGATCGTGGAAAAGTAAAGAAGGAAGAGCGGGTTTCATTTTTGCGTATGCATATTTTTTTCCCCAGCAGCATGGTATTTCATTGCCCCCTGAATATGGATCTTTTCTCACCCCCCACCCCCCACTCCCCCATTAATACAAGAAGCACGCGCGTGCGTATATATATATATATATATATATATATATATATATATATATATATATATATATATATATATATATATATATATATATATATGTGTGTGTGTGTGTGTGTGTGTGTGTGTGTGTGTGTGTGTGCCCCCTCCCCCATTCCCCCCCCCCCCCCCCCCACCCCCGCCTTGTTCAAATAGTAATGTTAGCTTTTACTCATTGATTATTTCTATTCCTTTCCAGCTACTACTGTTCTTGCTAACATCACTATATTTATCATTATAATTATTATTACCACTATTACCGCTGTTGTCATCATCATCATTATTACCATCATAACTTCTCTCTGTTCCAATAGTACTAGCCTTTCACTCATTGATAATTTTAATCCTTTCTACCAACTAGTATCATTACGAATATTACTTTTAATTTTACCATAATTCCTATCATTCTATTTATCCTCTCATATTATTATTATCATTACTATCAAGGCACCATCGTCGTCACCATCATCATCATCATCATTGCTAATGTCGTTGTTGCAATTACCATCATTAACATTACCATTATGTTTATAAGTACTATTGTCCTATCATCACCACCAGCAGTAGTAAGTAGTAGTAGTACTAGCAATAGTTGTTGTTGTAGTTGTAATGCTCACATATATTCTTTTATTTACAAGGAGAAATATGTGGGTGTAGGTAGGCCTATGTGATTCCCCCCCCCCCCCCCCCCCCCCCCCCCCCCCCCCCCCCCCCCCCCCCCCCTTTCATCGCTGTTCCAATAGAATTTTCAGCTTTTTACTCACTGATCAATTATATTCCTTTCCACCGATTATCATTATCGTTACTAACAGCCCAACTACTATATCTATAATTCTGACTATCATTATTATTTCCATTATAGGTTAAGGTCAGTCTCGTGGTAGACACGATTGATGATGGCCAGAAACGCTCAGTTCTAATCATTAACGCAGGGGTGCAGATTTGACGAAGGGGAAATATGTATTTGTGTGTGGAGAAGGGGGTGGGGGGTCGGGAAGCGGTTGCAGAGCGCTGGGTGCACGAGCACCCGTCTCCGGTTAAAGATGGGCATGATTCCATACTGGAACTGGATCGGTATTGAACGATCACCGAACTGCACTCTGAGATCAGAGCTTTTAAAAACAAATGTATGGGTCATCAATTTACACTTTAAACGTCCAAGAACATCCCCGCCTTTACAAACCAATCAGCTCATTTTAACTAAAAACATCAAGTTGTTTGTTGCCGTTCTACCGGAGAGGGGCATGGAATGGAATCTTCTCACAGCAATCAGTCTTAGGGCGGATTAAAGCAGGTCGTGCTGAGGGGGCGGCTATTCTCAATTTATCGGTATCAGCTTGTAAACAGCCGTGTGTGTAGGTATGTAAAAAGAAATAAATAATTCAAAAACACGTCTGCACACGAAAAAAAGGCGAGAACTTTGTTTTTTAACTAGGCCTGCTTCCTTTTTATTCCAGACGCTGCTTTCCATCATTCATCCAGTTTTTTTTTTTCAGCTTTAGAAGTAATGGAAACACTGGAACATGACACAACAGCTTCAAATTTCAAATATGAATTTTAGTATATTTTGATGAGAAAAGCTCTTGTACGGGAGGGGAGTATGAAAAAAAAAACCCAACAACATTTATCATTAGAACTATTAGTACTACTGTTACCATCATCATTCTCACCATCATAACCTTCTCCCTGTTCCAATAGTACTAGCATCTGAGCTAAGGGGGGTTGTGCGCATGCGCGGGTTTTGACAACATGGTCTGAAAAGTGGAGACGTTTTCTGCATATGTTTGCCGAATGTTAATCGCGGCATCGTGTCAAAATTGGCAGAGAATATGACTGGAAGTCCTGGACTGCGCTGAGAAATTTCTGGCTGTTGTTCGACTGGAACTGAGGTGCTAGAACGGGTTTTGTGCTTTGCGCGAGCGAGACTGGATGGGACAAGATGGCGGAAGCCTCGTGGTGAGTTCGTTTCTTTATGCCTCTACCGACCTCTAGAGGGTCTCGAACTTGATAAGCTTGCTATTTTTCAAGGACAGAAATAGTTTGTGTGTGTGACAGATGGCCTTGTGGCTTTTCCACTAGGCTTGGTGTCCTGAATTCCGAAACTGTTTTGTTTACAAATTTGCGCTTGCCGCGGCATCCAAAACCTAGTTCGAGTCCTGTATGCCGGACATTTCGAACGTCAGAAGACCGTCTCAGAACTCCGACCAGGCACAAACCCTGAACTCTTAAAGCAAAATGCAAAATGTGGCACTTGTGACAAGAATTGACCCCAAAAGCTAATGCATTGATGTGCGAAAAATGCGCCCGTTGGTATCACGCTAACTGCCAGGAGCTGTTGGCTGAGGCCTACAGAATCATGGTATCAGGAGGCGAGAGCCTGCACTGATTCTGCAGACATGCAACCCCAAGGCCCCCGACGTCCTTAGAATCGTACAAACACACTGAAGGATAAGAACGACGAGCTAGAGAAACGACTAGACAGGGTTGAGAAGGAGGTGTCAACTGTTGGCTCTGATCTCAGTCAGTTCAAGGCAGACCAGGGGGAATTTAACAAAGACATTGCGGACAAGGTAGCAAAACAGAGCCAGGCAGGGGCTATTGAAAGTGCCCGCGAAGTTCAGGAGAGGGAGGAGAAAGCAGAATCTGGTCTTTTTCAACAATGCGGAGAGCGACAAAGTTGACACTAAGGATAGGATTAAAGATGACGTAGAACAGGTCGAGTCGGTTCTTGAGTAGATCGGAGTCAATAACTGAGTTTGAGCGTCCGATCAGAATCGGAAAGAAAGGGGAGGGCCCTAGGCCTCTGAAGATCCGCTTCAAAGCCAGTGAGTCATGCGGTAGGATTCTCAAATCAGCGAGGAAGCTGAAGGGCACAGACACCTATATCAACAGGGATATGGCCCCTTTAGAGAGAAAGGAGTGGAAGGCATTACTCAAGTTAAGGGACAGGAAAAGACGGGAAGCAGAAGACCTGGGAGATGAGTCCAAGTGGATCATTCGGAAGGGAAAACTGGTGAAGGTTGCAGGGGGAGGATCCCGGCAGCCCTGGGCCAAGCCGGAACCAACCAGTAAACAAGCCCAGCAAGAATGTTCCAAATGTAAACAATGTACAGGATGAGTTTTTCTGTTTTTCTTCTTCCAAGTTAAAATGTTTGCATTCAAACGCTGATAGTATTCTTAACCAGAGACATGAGCTCGAGGTGTTTATTTCCGTCCACAAGCCAGACGTTATTTTTTGACGGAAGCCACACCAAAGAACTGTATTACTCTAGTACAAGACTGTGAGTCACAACTTCAGAGTTACGATCTGTTCAGCAGATGCGGCAAAGGCAAAAGAGGTGTACTGATTTATATAAAGTGCTGCTTAAGGGCTACGCCTAGTCCGGTGAATGAAACTTGTGCCGGCGAAGAATCACTCTGGTGTGAGATAGGCCTTGTGGGGTGAAGAGAGACTTCTGATAGGTTGTGTATACAGGTCACCAAACAGTGATACGGTGAACGATGACCTCATCATTAAGGATCTCAGAACAGTGTGCAATAAACAGTTCTCAGACATCTTGATTTGTGGGGACTTCAACCTTCCTGATATTAAGTGGTCTGATGACTGTGCGTTTGAGGGAAAAGTGGGGGCTTCCTTCCTAGAAGGCTTCAGAGACTGTTTTTACACCAGCATATGTGCTGGAAGCAACACCTCACAGAGCTGACCAACAGGCACATATTCTTAATCTGATCTTTACCAACGAGGAAGGTATGGTGGATGAAGTGAACTTTGAGCCTCCCTTGGGGAAAAAGTCATCACTCTACTTTGGTCTTTGAACTGAACTGCTGCATGCAGAAAGAGAAACCACATAAGCCTCGTTATGTCTATGACAAAGCTAGTTGGGACAGTATCAAGAACGACCTTCGGTCAGTGAACTGGGAGACAGCTCTTGATGGCTAGCATGTGAAGAGAGTGGTCTGTGATCAGAGACAAGATACAGTGCAGCATGGACAGTTACGTTCCCAAAAGCAGACCAGGTAGTAGGCCTAGAAAACCGCTGTGGATGAATGAGAGGGCCTTGGCTAAGGTCAAGAAGAAGCATTCTACCTTCATGAGGTATATGGAGACAAGGGAGGGAAAAGACTGTGCTGTTATCTAAAGGCAAGGAACCAAGCCAGATGGGAGTGTCGTAAGGCAGTGCGTGACCTTGCGAGAAAGAGAGCCCACGAATCAAAGCGTGACCCTAAGGCTTTTTCATCTACGCCAAAAGTAAACTGAACACAAAATGCGGCATAGCAGATCTAGTCTGCGAGGATGGTAGCGTTGCTAGGTCTGATAAGGACAACGCTGAGGTTTTAAACTATTTCTTCTTCTGTTCAGTCTTCACCAGGGAAGATACTAGTGTTATACCCGAGTTCCAGGAGAGAGCTGTTAGCTCTAATTTAGACAACATCCACATTGCAGAAGAAGAAGATGTGCTCAAGAAACTCTTGAAACTGAACCCCAACAAAGCTTCGGGTCCGGATTGTATACCACCATCCATTCTCAAACACTGTGCTAGTGAGTTAGCTTCCCCCTTGCAACGTTGATGAACAAGTCACTACAGTAAGGTGTTATACCTTCTGAGTGGAAGTTGGCTCATGTGTCACCCATCTTCAAAAAAAAGGCAAAAAGACAATCCCAGGCAACTATCGTCCAGTGAGCTTGACAGTGTAAGCTGTTAGAATCCCTCATCAGAGGCCAGTTATAGAACATTTCCATCAAAACAACCTGTTCAGCAACTGTCAGCATGGGGTCATGAGTGGCAGGAGCTGTTCAACCAATCTGATCGCAGTGCTTGATCTTTGAACGTCAGTCTTGGAGGCTGATGGTTGTGTCGACACCATCTACCTTGACTTTGCAAAAACATTCGACACTGTTCCACATGAGCGTTTGTTGAGAAAGCTTGAAGGCTATGGTGTTGAGGGGCAGGTTCTCTCTGGGTGAGAGACTTTCTGACTGATCGGAAACAACGTGTTGTGGTGAATGGCGAGGAGTCGTCTTGGGGGACCTGCAGTCCGGAATTCCTCAGGGAAGTGTATTGGGGCCGTTTTTGTTCGAGTGTTTCGTGAACGGCCTCCTCCCTGACGCGGTCCATTCTGTCACATTTATATTTGCAGATGATACAAAAATGTTCTCCAGAGTACCAGACCACTCAGACACTCTCCGGGAGCATTTAGACAGGCTTCAGCTCTGACGTGTGGCAACTGAGGTTCAATGCGGAAAAGTGTAAGATTATGCACAGTGGGAAAAAACAGTGACCATTGTGAGAACAAGATGACATCAAAAGGCGCGAACGTATCACTCTAGAAACTGTGTCTCCAGAAAAAGACCTAGGTGTAAATATTGACAGCAATCTGAGATTCAGCAAGCATGTCAGCATTCAGGTCGAGAAAGCGAACAAATTCCTTGCACTTATCTGGAGAGGTTTTACAGCTCTCAACATTGTGTCACTCTCCACCCTGTAAAATCCATCATTCGTTCTCACCTAGAGGATGGGAATGTAGTCTGGCACCCTCGTCTCAAAGGTGATGAAGAGCAGCTAGAAGGAGTTCAGCGTAGGGCAACCAGACTCATCCCAGAGCTCCAACGCTTGGATTACTGTGAACGTCTCAGGAAACTGGATCTGCCTTCACTGTACGTTCGGAGGGCCAGAGGCGACATGATCGAATGTTACAAGTACCTGCCCGGGATCTATAGTGTAACAGGGGACATCCTTCCGCGCGACCTCCACTCACACACTCGAGGCCACAGTCTCAAATTGAAAAAACCCTCAGTCAGAATGGCAGTCCGCCAGAATTTTTTTCAGTGTCCGTGTAGTGAATGCCTGGAACTCGCTGCCTGAACAGGTGGTGTCTGCACCCTCTCTCAACGTTTTCAAGACCAGGATTGACAAAGTATGGGCAGATTATAGGTTTTCCTTGGACTCGGAGTGGTTTCAAGCGCCCAAACCCGCGCGCGCCAACCTGTTACTAGCTGTGTGTGTAAACAATGAAGAAGGGACAAGCACTGACTGCAGCGACCGACTGATAGGCGACTAGCCTGACTACAGCTGTACTAGTACAGTAAAAAAAAAAAAAAAAGTGACATTTTCTTTGCAGGAACAGCAGCAGCCACTTTCTGCAATATGAATACTGCATACAACGCTGGTCCTGATAAAAAAAAAAAAAACCTTTTCTTTAAAAATGGTATTGTTTCTTCTCATTTACAACGTTTCTCTAGAGACGGCAGTGACGCGAGGGACATAAAGGGTGGGGGTGGGGTGGGGGCTGGATGGAGTATTGGGGAGAAGGGAGGGGAATTGAAGTTTGACGGGAGGGAGTGGAGACAGGGTTAAGAGGTAGTGGAAAAGGTCGCCTGTATGCCATATAGAAACCTCTTTCCACCCCTCCCGGCACGCCTGTCTTGTCACCTTGTTTTCAGGAAGGGGACACTGAGCTGGCCAGTGAGCGATTCCTATAATATCCTCTGCTGACTTGTACAGACCTTTTTTTCTCTCCCTTTCCCCCTGTATAAGAGCAGCGTCCCCCCCCCCCCCCTCCCACCCCACCCCCCGAAACAACAGTTTATAGAGGCCAACACGATGCAGAAGTGACTTGATAGCAGAATTAAAAGTCCGCACAAAAGGTATTCATGTTACAGAAAATCCACAGGGAAATCATAACAATAACAACCAAAAAAACATGTAAGAGAGAGAGAGAGAGAGAGAGAGAGAGAGAGAGAGAGACAGACAGACAGACAGACAGACAGACAGACAGACAGATGGAGCAGGGGGGAGGAGTAAGAGAGAGAAAGATGGTCTTTGGTCGGTTACGATGACATTTAACTTACTTTCTTCAGTGGTTGAAACGTTACATGCTTAGTTCTCATTCACCATGTCTTTTTCTTTAACACAGAAAATCAGAGGCGAGGGACAAAATGAAGTGTGGAGGGGCCAGGGATATAAGGCAAATACATATGTTGAAATCAACGGATGTTGAACATAGGTGGGTCATATATGCATAAAAAAGGGGGGACCGGGGGGGGGGGGGGGGGGAGAGCAGGGGGTGAGGATGGGGGTAGGGGGGCAATTGGAAGTTGAAAGTGTACATCGTGGACGTGACACCCATGAAATTTCTATGGAATCAGGGAGCAGCAGCAAGAACACATTCTAAAACAGTGGCGTCGGAAAAATTTTCACATTAGGTGGGCCAGCCTGAACCGACAGAAGCAGTTGAGGGGGTAGAGGTGGGGATGCGGTCAGGGATGGGAAGGAGGGATGGGTGGGAAAAATTTCACTTTAAATAGGGGCTGGTGGGGGGGGGAGGCAAACATTCTTTTAAAGCGGACGGAGGGGGGGGGGGGGGGGGGGGGGGGGGGTCGCTCATCTTGGGGGGGGAGGAGAGGGGGCGGGGTGGGAAGGCGTGGGGGGGGGGGTGGGGGGGGGGGGGGGGGCGGGGGAAGGAAGGGGAGGGGGGGAGGGGGTGGACCATAGGGGGATAATGGGGGGGGGGGGGAGGGGGGTATGCCGCTCGCATTTGGGGTGACGCGGGGGGGGGGTTCAGAGTATTTGGGGGGAGCCAGGGGGGGGGGGAAAGGGGGGGAGGTACGGATCTGTGCCGGACCCTGTGGGTGGATTGGGGGGTGGGGAGGGATAGGGGGGACACCGGGGGGGGGGGGGGGGGGGGGGGCCGGGGGTTGGGGGGAGGGGGGGGGGGGGGGGGGGGGGGGAGGGGAGGGGGAGGGGGGGGGGGGGGGGGGCGGGGAGGGGGGGGAGGGGGGGGGCGGGTGGGGTGGCGGGGTGGGGGGGGGGGGGGGGGGGAGGGGGGGGGGGGGTGGACTTTTTGGGGGGTGGGGGGGGTGGGGAGGGGGGGAGGGGCGGGGAGGGGAAAAAGGGGGCGGGTTGTTGGGGGGGGGGGGAGGGGGTGGGGGGGCGGGGGGGGGGGGATAGGTGCCAAGGGGGGAGAGGGAGAGAAGAGAGAGGGGATGGGGGGGGGGGGGGAGGCGGAGGGGGAGGGCGGGGGGGGGCTGGGGGTGGAATGGAGCCCACCATAATTAATCTATGCCGCTTTTGACGCTGCAAGTATTTCGGGGAGCCAAAAGGCTCTGGCCCCACACCCCCACCACCTTTTGTTGTTTCCTAGGTGGCCCCTGCCCCCCTCTCGCTCTTTGACGGCCCCTTCCCCCCCCCCCCACACACACACACACACACACTGCATCCTGTCCAGAACGCCACAGCAATCAATTCGTGGCTTTTAACAAAAAACACGCTCCAACTACACAGATAATATTATAAGAGCAGAAGTTGAGTTCAAGGGCTTTCAACTTTCAAAACTCACGTCCTCAATCAAAGACGTTTTTTCTCTCCTCTGTGTGTGTGTGGTGTGGTGTGTGTGTGTGTGAGAGAGAGAGAGCACGTGCGCGCGCGCATGTGTGCGTGCGCACGCGCATGTGTTGTGTGTGTGTGTGTTTGCAGTCAGAGGAAAGGCAAATTAAATTCAGAACAAATCCAACATGTTCCACAAACGCCAAATAAACACAATGAGTGGGCACATTTTTGGGACTCTAATGGCATGACTTTTAACAAAAAAACACACTCCAAATACAACAGACATAAAGAGCAGAAGTTGAATTCAAGAGCTTCCCACTTTCAAAACTCAACGTCCTTAATCAAAGACAATTCTCTCTCTCTCTGTGTGTGTGTGTGTGTGTGTGTGTGTGTGTGTGTGTGTGTGTGTGTGTGCGTGCGTGCGGTGTGTGTGGTGTGTGTGTGTGTGTGTGTGTGTGTGTGTGTGCATATGCGGCATGTGTGTGTGTGTGTAGTGAGAGGAAAGGGTAAATTAAATCAGAAAAAAAATCCTACATGTTCCACAAATGCCAAAAAAAGTGGGCACGTTTTTGGACTCTAATGGCAGCCCTCTTTCATAGAGAAGTTAGTGGGTGAACTGGGGTGGGGGCGGGGGAGCGGGGGGGGGGGGGGGGGGGGGGGGGGGTCGTGTTTGAACTGGGTTTCCCGTGAATCACGTACTGTCAAAGTGGGGATCGAGAGAAGTTGAAAACCTTGCTGCAAGAGTGACGAAACATTTCATGATACAACAACACGACTTATGAGAAGCTAACTGGCCCATGGTAATCCCGAAAGCAGAAGACAGCCACAAGAAGAGTACACGAAGAAGCC
>JADBJO010031278.1:15000-16938 GCA_016801955.1 Conus betulinus | reverse complement strand
CTCCTCTCCTACTCACGCTCCATCTCTTCTTCTTCTTCTTCGTCTTCTTCTTTCTCATTTCTTCTTTCTTCTTTCTTTCTTAGTTCTTTTATTATTCTAGCTGTCTAGCGTCTCGTAATCCAAGTATATGGCGCAGGCGACCGGGACGGAGAGGTGAAGTAGGCAGATGTAAAACCCCCTCCCTCCATGTACGTTTACGATACTCACAACCCACTCCCCCGTACTCCCGTTTTCGGTTTCCCTTTCCTTTCCTCTGTTCTACTTCCAGCTTTCTCCATCGGCTGTCCGTCTTGTTCTGGTTTTTCATTTTCAATCATTTTTTTTCATCATGTCATCATCACGAATATCATCATCATAATCATCATCGTCGTCGTCGTCGTCGTCATCGTCTTTCTTCTTCTTCTTCTTCTTCTTCCTGTCTATATCATCATCATCATATAATCATCATCCTCATCATCGTCGTCGTCGTCGGCGGCGGCCGGCGGCGGCGGCGGCACGGCGTCGTAGTCGTCGTCGTCGTCTCGTCCTCCTCCTCCTCCTCCTCTCTTGTGTGTTCTTTTCTTGTTATGTGTTGTTGTGGTGTTGTGTTGTTCTTTCTTCTTCTCTTTCTTCTTCTTCTTCTTCTTCTTTTCTTCTTCTTTCTCGACCTGATGGTTAGGGCACGATGAATAAGGCCGAAGTACACGCCAGGGTTGTTCCCTCCTCCTTTCTTTGTGTGCTTTTGACGCGGAGAGCCAACCAACACCCACCACCCCCTCCCGTTCTCTCTCTCTCTCTCTCTCTCTCTCTCTCTCTCTCTCTCTCTCTTCTCTCTCTCTCTCTGTTTCTCTCTGCCTCTGTCTGTTCTGTCTCTGTTTCTCTGTCTGTCTCTCTTATCTCTCTCTCTCTCTCTCTCTCTCTCTCTCTCTCTCTCTTCTCTCTCCTCTCTATCTCTCTCTCAACTGTCTGTCTATCGGTGTCTGGTGTGTCTGTCTCTCTGTCGGTCTCTGTGTCTGTCTCTCTGTCTGTCTCCATCTCCCACCTCCTTCTCCCCCAACCCCACGCCTCGCCTCTCCACACCCTCTCTCTGTGCTCTTTTTCCTCCTCCCTCCCCCTCTCTCCTCTCCTCCTTCCCTTTCTCTAATCGTCTGTCAGTCTGTCTGTCTGTCTGTCTGCTGTCCGTCTCTCTCTCTCTCTCTCTCTCTCTCTCTCTCTCTCTCTCTCTCTCTCTCTCTCTCTCTCTACTCTCTCTCTCTCTCTTCTTCCGCCTTCCACTACCCTTTCCCAACTCTTGACCCTTCGATAACATATTGTGTGAATGTCGAAAAAACTTTTGAAAACGCTATGCCACACAGAAATCAATGCAAAACTACTTCAAGTTTATTCGATCTTATTTATTTGTTTCTCTATTATTTTCGCTCCGTCCTTACCCCCTGACATTTCACCGAAGTCAGCTTGGATATAAATACCTCGAGTTCATTTTCTCCCGCAACCACTCTCACCCACTCCCTCGATACCCCTCCTCCTCCCCCCCCCTCTCTCTCTCTCTCTCTCTCTCTCTCTCTCTGTCTCTCTCTCCGCTCCTATCTCTACCCCCTCACTCATCTCTGGTACTTCTTGCCGGTTCTTCCCAAACCAGTTAAAAACATGAGAACACAATTGTCTGTTTTTTTTGTGTGTGGTGTATGTCGCAGGCTCCGTCACAGTAAAAAACATCCGTCAGCAGCTTGGGTATCGGTTCCAGTGTGTGTGTGTGTGTGTGTGTGTGTGTGTGTGTGTGTGTGTGTGTGTGTGTGTGTGTGTGTGTGTTGGTGTGTGTGTGTGTGTGTGTGTGTGGTGTGTGTGTGTGGGTGTGTGTGTGTGTGTTTCTGGTGGGGTGTGCACGTGTGTGTGTGGGTGTGGTGTGTGTGTGTGTGTGTGTGTGTGTGTGTGTGTGTGTGTGTCTGTGTGTGTGTGTCT
>JADBJO010031278.1:0-10000 GCA_016801955.1 Conus betulinus | reverse complement strand
ACAGAGACAGAGAGAGAATGAGAGAGACAGAGCCAGACACAGACAGACAGACAGACACACAAGACAGAGACAGACAGACAGTCAGTCCAGAAAGAGAGACAGACAGGCAGACAGACAGACAGACATTCAGACAGACAGACAGATATTACCTAGTCTCTGATTAAGTTTATTTCTGTATACAATCATCTTCATCCTCGTCGCCAACAAAATATATATCATCTTCAAGGGCCAGAGCTCAGAATGGATTGTACATCTCTTCTAATAATCTGCCTATACTGCAATATATGTCTTACGCATGAACAGCAACAGAACATATCATCGGTCGAGATACTCTTCGCGAAATTTTCTCACATCCTTCACACGACTGACCCACCTCGAAAAATACTCATGACCCCGATCCAAGAACAATAAACTCAGTCTGCTAACTTCAAAGATCCGACCCTTGAACACCGGTATGCTTCTCTCCAATGGCATCGTGGGTTCCAGAGCCCACGTACTCTGTCTCCTGACACCATGGCTCCATTCCAGGAACAGAACACTTAACCTTTGCTCAGTCCATGGCCTCAGTGCAAGAATGACGCTTCTGCCTATTGACTTTTATTATTTCATTTAAAGTCCAAACACCTTTCTTTACTGACATCATGGCCGTAGTGCAAGAATGATGTTTCTCTCTGCTGAGATCATGGTCCAAGAACGACATTTCTGTCCGCGGATCTCATAGTTCCAGTCCAAGAAACAAAGCCTCTGCTTACTGACAACGGACGATTCCCAACAGCAACAACACTTCTTTTCGCTGATTTCGTGATAGCGATCCATGAAAAAATACTTCGTCTGGTGGCTCCAAGACCAGAATTCAAGAATGATGCTTCTCTCACCTGAGTTTATGATTTTGATGTAAGAAAACGCTTTCCTTTACGGACCTTTATTTTATCACTCTAACCTAAGAAAATACTCCTCTCTATTGCTTTGAAGACTCCGGATGATTCCAGAATAAAACTTCTCTACCGACATTTCAAGAGCAAAAAATTTTCTTATGTCTGTCTGTCGTCTGTCTGTCGGTCTGTCTGTCTGTCTGTATGTCCTCTCTCTCTCTCGCGCTCTCTCTCTCGTCTCTCTAACGCATACACACACCACACACATACACACACAGCGCGCGCACACACACACACACACACACACACACACACACCACAAACTACACACACATGTTCTCACACTTCATCTCTCTCTCCCTCCCTCTCTCTCTCTCTCTCTCTCTCTCTCCTCTCTCTCTCTCTCTCTATATATATTATGATATAATCTTAGATCACTCACTCTCTCCAATAATAGTGGAAATTCGAACGATTCACAACGAAACCATTACAACGGATGACAAATTAATCGATGGCTTTTCTACACAACACACAAAACACAGACACAAAACACACACAACACCACACACACACACACACACACACACACACACACACACACACTCACACTCCACACTTCCCCACTATGTCATTTATCTCTCACGGAGAAACATGGGGTAACCTAACTTAGAAACTGGTCCTTATCATGGGTGGATTGTTAACCCAGATGTCAATTACATGGTTGAATAAAGCGCACACAGGGAATCATGTAAGTGGCAGAGAGAAGAGACAACTGTGGGGTGTGACCATGAGTGGAAGCTAGGTATGTATGTGGGATAATACTGCATGGGAGTTTGACGGTTGGCGTTAAGCGTTGTGTGTGTATGTGTGGTGTGTGTGTGTGTGTGTGTGTGTGTGGTGTGTGTCGCGTGTGTGTGGTGTGTGTGTGTGGGTGTGGTGTGTGTGTTGTGTGAGGTGTGTGTGTGGGTGTTGTATGTGTAGTGTGTCTGTGTGTTGTGAGCGAGAGAGGTGTGTTTGATGGTGTGGTGTGTGGTGTGAGTGTGTGGTGTGGTGGTGTGTGTGTGGATGTGTGTGTGTGTGTGTGTACAGTTGCTGCATACTTTGAGTGCATGCATGGCATAGTGTTGCTATGCTTGTATGTGCGTATGTGTGAGGTTCCTCGTGTCATAAGTGTTGCTGAATGTGGCATGCATGTTGTGCGTGGCATGTGTGTGTTTGTGGGTGTGGTGGCCTGGTTGGTTGTGTGTGTGGTCAGTGCGGTGTGTGGCGGGTGAGTGGGTGAGTGAGTGTGCAGTCGTGTGTGGGTGTGGGTTGTGGGTGTTGTGTGTGTGTTGGGTAGTGTGTGGTAAATCATGGGTGTGATTGACATTTAGACAGATCGTGAAATAATGGTTCAGAATTTAACATAAGTCACAATGTGGAATTCAACTCGGTCTATTTCTGGTCTAGTCGGTAGTGATTGAGATAGCTAGAGAGACTCGAGTATAGATCTCGATCGCTAGCGCTAGAGAGGCAGATATAGCGCTCGAAAAAAAAGAACCAGAAAAAATCAGAGATCTCTCTCTCTCTCCCTGATCGCTCTACTATCGAGAGAGTAGAGCGAGCGAGCTCCTCGAGAGCCATATGAAGAGTCAAACTAGCGAGCGAGTACGCTCCTCAAAGAGAGAGAGATTAAGAGCGAAATGCGAGAGATAGAGAATGGGAAAAAAACGGAAACACCACCCAACACTATCCCTATCGGCTCTCCAGCTTCTCTACTCAGCACTCTCTCTCCTCATCCTCTCTTCTACCTCGCTCTCTCTCCCTCTTCTCTCTCTCATCTCTCTCCTGGTTCCCAACCCTTCCACACCACCAACTCTTCCATCTCTTTCTAGGGTAATGTTGGAAAAATTACGTCTCGACTCCAGCACCACCGCTATATAATCGGACGACAATCGAAATAGAACTCCACAATCCTTTTCCACTCTCCCTCCCCATCCCTAACATTCGCCGCGACTCTACCCCCACCCCCACCCTCCACCCCAGCCCCTCTAACTTCAAACAGAACTGCCTGAACGAGCTTATTTGTCATTTTCTCTCACGAGTGCATGGGGTCACCTCACTTGAACTGTTCTATCACGAGGGTTTTTTGTCTGTCTGATGTCAGCTACTGGTTGAATATAAACAACACGGTGAGTCAGGTTATTGGCAGAGTGGGAACACTGTGGGGTGACCATGAGTGGAAATTCAGGTATGCATGGTGATAATAATGCCCTGCATGGGATTTGCCCGTTGGCGTTTAAGAGTGTGAGGAGAGAGAGTGCATGTGTGTGTGGTGTGGGTGTGTGTAGTGTGTGTGTGTGTGTGTGTGTGTGGGTGTGGGGGTTGAGCATGCGTGCAGTGCTGCGTGGGTGAGGTCTGATGCTTGTCTGTCTTCCACACACACACACACCCCCCCACACAACAACACAACACACACAACACCACAAACACAACCACACACACCACACATGCACATACATGGGCGACATGCACACCACAATACACACACACAACTCAAACACACCCAACATGTGCATGCTCAACACTCATGCAAACCAGTCCAAACACACACACACACAACACACACACACACACACTCTATATCTTCTCTATCTCTCTCTCTCTCTCTCTATCACACACACAAACAACACACACACATCAACACACAACATTGGACACGGGCACTGCACACTACGAACACACACACAAACACACAGACAACACAAAACACACACACACATAACAACATGCACAAACACACCACACACACACACAAATACACACAGAGAGAGCACACGCACAGCACGAACAAAAACACCTCGCTCTCTCTCTCTCTCTATCTCTCATTCTCTCTCGTCTCTCTCTCTCTTCGTACACATTCCTGCCTCTTTCCACTTAATCTCTCCAGTCCCATCGCTAGAACTCCCAACCACAACCTCCCTCTCCCACTCTTGCTCGGTAATGTTGGAAAATACGTTAGACTCTACAGCACCCGCCACTTACACGGACGGGACCAATCAAATCGAGGCTCAAACATCTTCCACTCCCAATCCCCAATCGCCCCACCCCAGCCCCAATGTTAGCCCCCCCCCCCCCCCCCCCCCCCCACAACTTAAACAAAACTGACGACCGCCGCACAATTTGTCATTTCCTCTCACGAGTGCATGGGGTCACCTCACGTGAAACTGTTCCTTATTCCACGAGGAGTGTCTGTCCTGAGGTCAGATACTGGTGGAATAAACAAACACAGCGAGTCATGGTGAGTGGTTAGAGTGAGATATTGATATATCGGTGAGGAGGAGGTAGAATGCGGGCATATGGATGTGCATGGTGTGATAACACTAGGCAGGTTTTTGCCTGTTGGCTTTTAAACGTGGAGAGAGGGAGGTGACCCCACGGTGGTGAGTGAGTGATGTGAGTGTGGTGTGTGTGTGTGGTGTGTGTGTGTGTGTGTGGTGTGTGGGTGTGTGGGTGTTGTGTATCTGTGTGCTTGCTGGCCATGATGTAACGTGCGGTGAATGTATGCATGCATTATATGTGGTGTGTACGTGTGCGTATCTGTCTGTGTCTGTGCCATGCATACGTGCATGGGTGCGTTGTGTGAGTGTTGGGTGTATGCGAGCGCACGCGCGCGCTGTGTGTGTGTGTGTGTGTGATGGCATGTGGTGTGTAATGTATCGTGCGTAAGATATATAGATATATAGTGTTATGTATGTGCGTGTGTGTGTGGTGTGTGTGTGTGTGTGTGTATATATATATATATGGTGGGTGTCTATATGTATAGTGGCATATGCGTGAGTGAATATATAAGGCATATATGTGTGTGTGTACGTGTGCGTATTGTCTGTGTCTGTGGTGTACATGCATACGTGCATGGGTGAGTGTGTGTGTTATGTGTGTGTATGCGAGAGAACGCGCGGCTGCAGGTGTGGTGGGTGTGTTGTCGTGTGCATGTGGGTGTGTATGTGCTGTATGGTATATTATACCTATATCATATATAATTATTGTGCCTGTGTGTGTGTGTGTGTGTGCGTGGGGGTGCAGCGCGCGCCGCGCGCGCGCCGCGCGCGACTTGTGCCGATTATTTAGACATATCACACACACCACCACACACACACAACACCACACACAACACACACAACACACACACACACACTGCGTGGTTCGGGGATGAACAGGATTTCCACGCTTAGGAAAGTAAGAAGAACAATAGCAGTTACAGCCAGAAAACGACGGGCTTTCACATATGATGTTGAATTGTTTTGCATGATGAACCATAGACAAGCAAAATAATCTAAACACGGAAATCATGAAGAACTGGAAATTTCCTTTCTGACAGGAGATTTACAGTGTCAAAATGATTTTACTGGCATTTCAGATCTGAATTCATCTTCTTCACGCACGTGCCACGATGTGATCTACATGTTGTAATAGGAGTCAGGCATTTTATGGCCACCCTGAATTGTTTGTTCCTTTCAGTGTCCTTTGAAGAGCCGCCGCTTTGATAAATGGTTTGATGAGAAAGGACGGTTTTTTTTTTAGTTGTTGTGGGTGCCCCATTGGCAACGCTCCGCGGAGGTTCTGTCATGTCACATCGGTGGCCATCACACAATGGCATCTGCAAGGGAGTACTTACGTCCCTGATGTATTTTCATGGAATACACTGTGCACTGCCTGCCTGCATGCACCCTATGGAACACAGCGCAGAGTTTTCAAGGGTGGTGATGGTGCAGGACTTGCTCACAGCTGGGGTTTGTTTTTGGCGGTTGAGGGCAGCCTTCTCTGGGTCACACCCGCACTTTGGGTGTACCTTTCTCAATTAGAAAAAGGGACAGTTCTTTTATCGTTCGTGTGGTTGTTATATGAGCTTTCCTTTTCTGGTATATGGTTGGTGGTGGGGTGGTGGTGGTGGTGGTGGTAGGGGTGGTGGTGGTGCGGGAAGTGGGTGGTGGTAGTGGTTTTTGTGGTAAATTTTTTTATTTGGTTTCCTTTTTCTCTCTGTATGTTTCCAGCTTTTAACACTACAATCTTTTTTTTTCTATTTTTTTTAAACATTGCAAATACAGTATCTAGTACTGCACCAATATTTTATGTGACGTATGGTGTATGTACATTTTTTTTGTTTTTGGTGGGGGAGAGGGGGGGGGGGGTAACACTTCTGAGTGATTTGCACAATCCTATGTAAATGTTTTGATATATGTAATGATTATGTAACACCTCTGAAGCTGGGATTGAAACTCTCGTTGCAAGGAGAGAACAATAAACACCCCTGAAAGTGGACTACAAGCAGGGAGAGAAAGAAGTGAAGGAGCAGGTACGCATACCTCTGTAAATATCTATCTTTTTAGTTCCTGTTGTGTATAGCTCAGCAAAACGACGGGACCATTAGGGGCTAAAATAAAGACTTAAAATATTAAAACACGAAAACACATGTTCTGAGTGCATTGCGTATGGAAGAAAAGAAATGAAAAATAAACATCAACAGCACCCCAAAAACATTTCATTCTCTCTATCTCTCTTCTTCTCTCTCTCCTCTCTCTCTACCACAACACACACACACACACACACACACAAACACACACACACAAAAAACACACACACACACACACACACAACACCACACACAACCACACACACACACACACACAACGCACACCACACAAACCAACCACCCCCAAAACGCACCAAACACACTCTATCTCTATCTTTCGGTCTCTATGATTGTGTGTGTGTGTGTGTGTGTGTGTGTGTGTGTGGTGTGTGCGTGTAGCGCGAGTTTCGTACGTGTGTGCGTGCATGCGCGCGGCGCGTGTGCGTGTGTGTGTGTGTTTGTTGTGTGTGTGTGAGTGTGTGTGTGTGTGTAGGTATGAGAGGGAGAGAGGAGAGAGAGGAGAGAAAGAGAGAGAGAGAGAGGAGAGAGAGGAGAGGAGAGCAGAGATGACGAATGCGTGGCATGCGCGGTACATGGTGTGTTTTTCTTTCACAAAACAAACAGTTGGTGTGGTGTGTGTGTGTTGTGTGTGTGTGTGTGTGTGTGTGTGTGTGTGTGTGTGTGTGTGTTACACAACACACACATACATACATAACATACATACATCTGTCACTGTGCGTCCATGATTCTCCTTCGAAAATTATGGGTCTGGTCTGTGCATTGTAATCTCTCTCTCTCTCTCTCTCCGCGCTACGGCGCACGCGTGCGCTCGTATCATTGCCTCGCTACCAATCTAATCCGTCTCTTGTTGTGGCCTAGTCAGCGTTAATCCAGCTGTTTGTATCGACGTGGTAGGGACGTCAGTGAGATTAAGGGATCGTGAAAGGCACGTCAACGATCGTCTGTGATGTGGGCGCGCGTTGCTTATAGAATATGTATATTATTGACGCAGTTGCTATTAAACTGGGGGAATGAGGGTGGGTACGCATGGTCTCCTTCCCCACCCGCCACCTCTTCTTTTCCATCACGTGCTCCTCAGCTCAATCCGTCCAATATACATGCACTCAAAGCATATACACTACACAGACAAAAACAAAACACAAGGTATAAAGGGACACGCAAACATGCGCGAAAACCACACACACACACACAAAGTCGGGTGTCTGTGGGTGTGTGTGTGGGTTGTTGTGTGGTGGGGGTGGGGGGTGGTGTGTGGTGTTGTGTGTGTGTGGTGCGAGCGAGGGTGCGGTGAGTGAGTGTAGCGTGTGTGTTGTGGTGGTGTGTGTGTGTGTGTGTGTGTGGTGTGGGCGTGTGTGTTGTGCGTGCGTGCGTCTGGCTCACACCGTTTTTTATCGTATTCATATATCTATCTCATTCTGTTCTATCATATTACTATTACTATCTATGATGTCATATTATCGATCTAATGCCACTATCACTAGCTTCTATTCTATCGAACAAAATATCTCTAGCTCTCTTATATCTATTATCTCCTATGCATAAATTATTCTCACATGAATTCGTGGGCTACCGTTACAACACAACAACACACACACACACAACAAAAACACAAAACACCACACACACACACCAACACACGCAAACACACATTTGTGTTTGAAAACGCATAGCAAGTGTATTGTGTTACGCGGCGTGCATGTGACTCGCGCGCACGCGATTGTGTGTGCGGGTAAAGTGCGTGCGTGCGAGCCGGTGTCGTGCGTGCAGTGCGACGCGTGTGTGTGGGCTGGTGAGTCGTGGTCCTCTCTATTGGCGCGTGAAGGCGAAGGTAGTGTGGCGGGGTACTGCTTGCCTGTGTGAGTGACGATGTGCGTGCCGCGTTCGTGCATGCATGAGTGTGTGTGTGTTTGTATTGTGTGGGGGTGTGGGTGTGTGGTGTGTGTGCGTGAGTGACGTGCGTGCGGCGTAGCGTGGTGCGTGTGGGTGTGGTGTGTGGTGTGTGTGTGTGCCACACAGCTCCGCGCGCGCACGGACATCGGGTGTGGGTGGTTTGTGTGCACGCGCACGTTCCTGTTATGATCAATAAGTCCAAACAATGTCAAACAAATTTCAAGGGTGTGGGTTGTATTGAATACCAAGTCACGTTGCGAGTCACAGCGAAATTCGAAAGGAAGTTAGGTCCTCCAAAACTCCCCGCCCACGCACACTCCCACGCTCCACCATAACTTTCCCCACTACGACAAAGATGGGTTCACCCTCGGGGAGTCGAAAGTCTGCGGGGTATCACACTGATGGTTTGGTTGTGTTTGGAGGGTTGTTTTGGATGTGCATATACACTTATGCAGTCACAAAGGACAACTTGCTCCCCTCCGTTCTCTGGTCTGTCTGTCTGCTCGTCTCTCTGTCTTGGTTGTCGTCGTCCTCCCTTATACTCTATCTCTAACACAAACAGCCGCCGCTAGAACGGCACTACCACACACACACAACACAACACACACACACGCGCGTCTGCATGCCACGCCAAGCACACACGCACGCACGACATCACACCATCGCACACACCACACCAACACACACAACACACCCACACAGCCAACCAGCACACACACACACCAACACACCATTAAGATTGGTGTCCGAGGTGAGTCACTGTAAGGAATACCCTCCAGACAACGACACCCTTTAAACAACGGTGGTCAGTACATACGAAGCTATATTCACAGGGTATGTAATAACACACCCAAAAGGAAGTCGGTAAGGTCAACCGGGTTGAGACTGAAAAACGAAGGAAAGCATCTGTCAGACTTCATTCCTGTCCGTATAAATTATAGCTGATTCGTCAGCACTGAAATCTACTTGTACTAAGATTCGTAGCACGTCCAGTTGTGCAGGTGTGTATGTAGTAGGCTGTATGCTGAGGTATGTAGGATGTATGGTGTAGTAGATTCCGTGTAAAGTTCGTGCGTGCGTGCTTGGGTGGGTGTTTGTGTTGGGTGTGGGTGTGTCGTGTGTGTGTGTGTGTGTTGTTTGAATCTATGTATCATAACGATACATAATACAAACACAAGATCATAGACATATATATGTACATATATTTACATTCTAATACATAAGAAACAATATAATGTGTACATACTATATATAATAATATTATAGATATAAGCTATATATTATATATTGACTATATATATTATATATATATATGGTGTGTGTGTGGGGTGTGTGGTGGTGGGTGTGTGTGTGTGTTGTGTGCGTGCGTGCGTGCGTGAGTGCGTGCAGTGCGTGGTGCGTGCGTGCGTTGTGTGTGTGTGTGTGTGTGGTGTGTGTTGTCCGTTTGTATGTGTATATGTATGAATGTGTGTGTATGTGTGCACGCGCGCGGGCGTGGATGTAGTGTGTATTGTGCGCTGCGCGCGCGCGGGGTTTGTGTATGTGTGGTTGTACATGCGTGGTGCGTGCGTATGCGTACGTGCGTGCGTGCGTATGCGGTCCACCGTGCGTGCGTGCGTGTGTGTGGTGTGTGTGTGGTTGTGTGTGTGTGTGTGTGTGTGTGTGTGGTGTGTTTGTGTCGTTGTATGTGTTTCTGTGCGAAGTGTGTCTGTAGTGTGCACGCCGCGCGGGAGGTGAGGGGAGGCTGGACGACAGCAAATGTTTGTTAGAGTAGAAGCGACTCGCCATTTTTAAGGATGGCTCTCATTTTTTGCTACAGCGTTTG
>JADBJO010031277.1:0-16938 GCA_016801955.1 Conus betulinus | reverse complement strand
CATTATAACAGAGAGTGCAGATCTATATACTCTATTCTGGCAGAAAAACAGGAAAGCCAATGTAACTCGGACAGAAGAGGAGTTACATGTTCTCTCTTGGAAGTCTTGAAAATCAGACAAGCGGCACAGTTCATCACTCTTTGCAATTTGACTGTAAGATTTTGGGGCAGACCAGCTAGTAAGGCATTACAGTAATCTAATCGGGAGAGTACCAGCGATGTGATCAGAGTTTTAGCAGCATCTGTGGTCAGTAAGTGTCTGATGAAGCCAATCTTCCGAATTTCAAAGTATGCTGATTGACACACTCTACTGATCTGATCTTTCACTGACAATGTTTCATCAAAGACAACACCAAGATTTCTGGCTGATCTGGTGAATAGGACTGTGCAGTGGCCAACAGTGAGAGAGCCTGGAAGATCAGATCCACCATTACACTTTGTGAGGTTGGCTTCTGTTTTTTTCTTCATTGGGAAGAAGTTTTGTTTTGTGTTGTCCAAAGGTTTAACATCTGCTATACAGCTTTGCATTGTTTGCAACATGTTCTGAACTGGTGGATAATAAGCTGACTTGTACAATTCAGTATCATAAGCAAACATGTGAAGAAACAGCATGTTGCTCGATGATATCAGAAAGAGGCTGCATATATATGATGAACAACAGAATGGGACCAAGGACTGACCCTTGGGGGACACAGAAGAGCAGGGCATTTGGTTTAGAGGTTAAATAATGGACAGAGACAAACTGTGTTCTGTTTGACAAATATGACCTGAAAAATGAATAAGCTTTACCATGAATACCAAAAACAAATTGAAGACGGGTCAAAAGAATTTTATGATTGACTGTATCGAACGCGGCACTTGGGTCAAGAAATGTAATAACTGAAATCTGGTTGTCATCATTTGCCTTCAAAAGATCATTGAACACTCTTAGCAAGGCTGTCTCTGTACTGTGACCAGCTCTGTAGCCTAAAAATGGAATTTGTTCCACAAGTGATGATGGTTAAGATGATGATCTAAAAGCTGAGACAAAACCATTTTTTCCAGGAGTTTTGAGACAAATGAGAGATTTGAAACAGGGCGGTAGTTTTTTTTTTAGAACATTAGGATCTAGAGATGGCTTTTTAAGCAATGGCTTTACAATAGCATTTTTCAGACAACTGGGAACAACTCCATGAGACATGCAATCACTGATGATGTGGGTAAGTAGTGGAACAATTTCAACACAACAATCAAACAAGAGAGATGTTGGAATGGGATCAAGAGAACAGGTTTTGGGAGACATTTGTAACATAGTCTTTCGGATATCAGATTCAGATACACATGAAAAAGAGGTAAGATGTTTGCCAACAAATCTGTCACCAGATAGTGTCAACTCTGGATAGAGTTTACAAGTTTCACTATCAAATAGCCAGATAACAACAACAACAAAAGGCTGGCATGTTATAAACTGCTCTGAGAACAAAAAATAAAACATACGAGTTTCCATTAAATAAAAGGAAGAGAACAGCCCACAAAAAAAAACAGGAGATGACAACAAAGGAAAACAACAAACAAATGTTCAAAAGACAAAAAACGGGGAGAAAAAAAAGGCAGAGTCCAACAGTGCAGCAGAAAAGAGGAAGAGTAACTAGCACTGGACTCCCAGAAGCGGGGGTGGGAAGGGGTGGGGGAGAGCCGTTTGTACTGAAAGAGCCCTGACATCTACATGGGGAAAACACAAAACAAGCAAGAATGCAAATGGGAGAGAATGTTATCCCCATTCCCCTCCCACCACTCACTAATTGTAATAAGGGGATGAAATAACAGTGAATTATATACATCCTGTCTATACAGCATACTTTATGAGAGAGAGGACGGAAATAAGCATGGGATTGAGGAAGGAAAAAAAAAAAGAGATACATAAAAAAGAGAAGTAAAGGAAAATAAAAAGAGAAGGAATAGGAAAAAACTCTTTTTAAGCTTTCAAGAGAATGAGTCAATTTTTTTTTCTTTTTATGCCGAGCTGATCGAGATCAGTCATTTTTAACTGACCCAGATCTGCAGATACTGCTTCTTCCACAGACTTGTAGTAACAATACATGCCAATTTTCTTTGGACTTACACAAATATTTCTATGCTATCATTAATATCATATTGTAGTCCTTATGGATGGAGTCTGTTCATCTGAATGTGAAGAGTTGAAAATGACTTACAGTTACACCAATCTAGACTTACCAGGTGTGTGCATGAGGGGAACTGAAACACACATTTGACCACTTTTTCATCAGACAATGGAAGGGAACAAAGAGAAGAATGTGTTCCCATTTAATGCACTGCTTTTCCTGTACTGATCTATGTCTTCTCCACTCCACATAGTGACAGAAAAAAAAAAAAAAATGAAGGTAAGATGAATAAATGAATGAAACTCAAAGAAAGATAAAGAAACATGAAACAAACTCACACAGATTCGAACAAACAAATGACAGCACTGATATCAAAGATGTTTATGTTCTTTGCATCTAGTTCCATTGTAATTTTCTTGTCCAGATCTTCATAACCTCTTACTCTGTCAACTTGAATTCACCAGCAATGTCTACTGGGTCCAGGTGTATGCTGATTAATCTCATGTGACGAAAGGGAAATGATCCGGACTTAAACAAATGTGGACTTATCCAATGTCAGTGTGTCCAGTAAAACTTTGGGTCCCCCCCCCCTCCCCCCCACAATACTCAACTTTACTTTTTTTCCATACTTTTGTCAAGAATTTATATATGTGTGTGTGTGTGTGTGTGTGTGTGTGTGTGTGTGTGTGTGTGTGTGTGTGTGTGTGAGTGTGTTTGTGTGTGTGTGTGTGTGTGTGTGTGTGTGTGTGTACTGTAGTGGTGAACCCATGAAGCTAGTGATCCAGCCATTAATTTCAAATTTCTCTTTTTCTGTGACTGCAGCTTGCTTTTCTCTGGGTTTTCAATATATAAATGTGCATGCGTGTGCATAACCTTTGTAGGGGAATGTGCAAGCAAGCATGTGTGTGTGTGTGTGTGTGTGTGTGTGTGTGTGTGTGTGTGTGTGTGTGTGTGTGTGTGTGTGTGTGTGCGCGCGCGTGTAAAGCTGGACGTATGTATACAAGCCTACATTTCCTTTATAACTTGGTTACCTCATATTTCAGATGGTCCTCTTGCGGAACTAAAAATGAGATATTGGTGGTGTGTCAGCTTGCAGTTGCAGCCATGCTAAAACTGGCCTAAGATCAATATCAAGATTTCCTGTTCAATCCAGTCCTACACAACCTGCATAACTGGCAATGAGAGAGAGAGAGAGAGAGAGAGAGAGAGAGAGAGAGAGAGAGAGAGAGAGAGAGAGAGAGACAGACAGACAGACAGACAGACAGACAGACGACAGAAAGAGAGACTCGTGACTCCTGACTATAATTTAAAGGCCATCAGCCTATTCACATCAGTACGCAACAAGAAATAAATCAATTTTATATAGTTAGAACAAAATTTTACCATGACTGCAACAAAACATCTTCCATGACGGTATGTACATGCTGAATTCTATCTTAACTATACATTAATGCTTCTAAGTACGTTCTTCCTTATAAACATAATGTAAGTATATACATTATTATTTTAAAACTCATGATATGAATGCTGTTGATATACTAGCATGCAAAACATGTTTTCTATTTCATTTCCCTCATCATATTTTCGTATACATATACAGTGGAGACCTTTCTACACATGCATCGTACAATTCTCCAGAAAGCCGTACTATTTTAAGCCTCTTTTATTTACTTCGTTTACGCATGCACAAAATTAGCATATCGCCCTCTACCGTGCAAAGGAAAACGCCGAATCTTGGGTCTGTATAACAATAGCTACCATGCTAACCTTTGACACCCCAGTGTATGTTCTTCTGTGGTCCTGTTCGTGTGGTGTTGGACTTGTTTTATATTCACTGGATTTAGCAGCCCCATGGATAAATTACTATAGCCTTGCCACTGAGAGAGAGAGAGAGAGAGAGAGAGAGAGAGAGAGAGAGAATACAACTATCTGACTGGTCAGACTCTTACTAACATTGACGATACTGTTGGTTGCCAGTATTCATTGCCATGTAATGCCAGGAAATGCTAGACCTCACTAAGCCCTTGTGGATCCATGTGCTCAGCTAATTATAAACCAGCACACCAGTGGTTGAACTGTGGTTGCCTGGCAAGGATTACTAACAACTGTGGAGAGATATACTACTTGTGCATCCATACCACACACTATTGAAGATATGGAGCCAAACACTCGATGAAACCCTACACATGTTCACACTTACCTTTTTCTTCTTTGTGAATGTATGTCTTAAAATGTGTGTGTGTGTGTGTGTGTGTGTGTGTGTGTGTGTGTGTGTATCATACAGGATGAAATAATAATTAGAACAAAAATGTATCAATAATAATAATGGTATTATAATCATCTAATGATAGTACTAACAATGACAGCACTAAGTAATTGTATATTTGTCCATGTTAATGATAACAAAAGAAGATGATGGTGGAGAAGAATAAGAAAGTTACAATATTATGGTCATAATGATAGCAATAATAATAACTGTCATGATAATCTCTCATAAAATTATTCAATAATACTGAAATGGGAAAGACTGAGAGAGAAAACCTAAGAAATGTACAAACACTTATAACAATCATCATAGCAATAATGATAACTGTCATTATAATATCTCTTAGAATTATCAATAAAGTTATTGAAATGGGAAAGACTGAGAGATAAAACCTAAGAAATGTAAAAACACTTATAATCATTATCATAATCATAACAATAATCATAATGATAGTATAGAAAATAAGAAAGACTGATAAAAGCTTTTACAACAATAATGATAATGATAGTATAGAAAATAAGAAAGATTGATAAATTCTTTTACACAAATGCATAGAAAAAAATTAGAATGTTCAATATGAAATGGAAAAATTCACTATATAGTTTGAATAATTAAAGTGATGATATTGATTGCATCAATAACAGCAATACTAATGATAAGAGTAATAACAGCAATAGTTTAATATCAGTATTATTATTACTATCACTATTGACCTACAATAAAAATCATGATGATGACATTAAGGTGGAATGAAAAAATGATCCATGAATAAAATGCTCACAGCACTACTGAAACCGAAGTGAAACAAACAAGCAATAAAATTAATAACAAGGAGTGTAAACGAATAAGCGTATGTGTTTGAATGAAAACAAAATAAGAAATGGGGGGTGATGGATACGGGCTGATGAACGAGTAAAGAATATCTGATTCAGAAAATAATGATAGCAATGTGAATAGAGACGAGCGTACAGCAGCAACATGAGGTCAATAATGGGCTGTACTGTACGTGTTTGTTAAGCGTACTTCGGGCTGTGAAATTAAATCATTTCACTTAATAGTTTAACAAACTGTTTGTGGGACTAACACAATGTTTGTTAATGTGTGGCCTGCTGATCACTGTCATGTAACAATGACCATGGATCCCACAACAAACAGTTCGATAAACATCAAGTGCTCGCTATAACTATCGGCGTGTTGTACAAGTACACGAAAGGGCGGAACTCTTCGGACTTCCTGACGAAATGGAATGCCTGCAAACGTTATTCAGGTTAATTTGAAAGTTGCAGCATGTACCATTTACAGTCAAATGATAAATAATTTGGTGGTGCATGGTGGTTACGTTTGAAATGCAGCTTGAATTTCTCAAACAGAAAATAATCTCATGTTACACAGGCCGTGTGTAGATACTTTTTAATAGTAGCACTGCGCGAGTGCTGTTCGAGCGTTATGCCGTTTCTGAAACCTTTCCGATCCGAACCACCAGTACAGCCCGCTTCCATCCCATTCTGAAAATATGGAACGATCTGCACATTTTAATCTGTAAAGTGTGTATAACACGTTCCATGTTCAGTGCAAGTGCGCCGTTAAAACTAACAAATTTTGCCGTGGAAACCTCTCTGTTTACACGGAGCCATCTACGGACAGCTTCCGAGTTAGTCATGTGACTGCCAGGCAGCCTATCCAATCACCCTCACTCTCACCGTCTATTTTTGCCACGTTTTTCGACGCACGCTTCATTTCTTCATAATTTTATCGTTCGGCTTTTATCCTCCATCACAACATTTTACTCTCTCACTAGTAGAGAACGAAGATGTTCAACTAAGTTAGCTAAACTACGCTTAGAGTAATTCCACTTCTATGCTAGTTTCACCAACCTTTTTCTCTGCAGTAGGCCTAGCCGCCATCTTGATTTCGTTGATCGCCAAATCATCAACAAGCACGCCCAGGATAAGATTTAATCACACATCAACAGATTTACACAGTATTGTTGTCCAACACCAAAGGTGGCATTTTTGAGACAACTGAGAACCTGCACTGCACAGTACGCCTACGCCCAGACCTACATACGCCACTGCCTTGCAATATTTCACTTTACCGAGATCTGCGTTTTACGACTGAATTGAATTGTGGTCGACTTCGTTGGGTAAACCCTCGCAGCGAACGAAATATGCGAACCAGTCTTTGCCCTCAAAATATTTCTCTCAATGCCCATTGGATAATGAACAACCTGGAATCTTATGATTATTCAACAGTTGTGGCAGAGTATCACGTGGACAAGAAGTGAGTGATTTTGATTGGTTGCTCTATCCTTGAAGGCGGTCTTGAGCATGCTCACATGAGAGGTTAAAGGCGTCAACTGCGCAGAATGACTGGGCAGCCATGGATTGGCTCGAGAGACTAGGCGTCCTCCCGCAATCTAAGGATTGTCGGATGGCGAAAAAAAACAACAACAAAACATTAGCTTAGGGTTTTCTCAGCAGTATTTACCAATGGCTAACGATTATCTTAATTGCAAAGGAGGCTTGCATAGTGTGTGAAATAAACAAATTTGTGCATACGTTCCATGTGGATCCTAGTTCGTAGCATGACCCAGATGGTCCAAACCTCATGTGTGCTATTAGCCACAGCATAATATAGGACAACTAAAAATCTTTGGTCAGTATAGATATTAATCTGGGGCACATGTCAGTCTTTGCATGGCTAATTTTAAATGTTAGTAATAGCGCACTGCCAAAAAAATGTAGACAAATGAAACACAAGACAAAACACGACGCGTTTCGACCTCTTTGGTCTTCTTCAGGCAAGATACAAAACACTCAGGACAACGAAAATGAAGGGGGGGGGGGGGGGGAGGTCACTTCACCTCCATCCACTTCATCACTAAATGGGCGTTGAATAAAAACCAACATGGTATTCAGTAATGAGCATGGCTAGCTGATGACTAAATACCGTGTTAATATGATATGAACATTGAAGATAAACGGAAAGCTGGATCCTGAGGTCGCCCATGTTGCTTGGGTCAAGGGACTGATCAGTTAGGCTATATGGCGGAGGGCTTCCAAAGGGGGCCTTGGGGAGTTGGTTGGGAAGGGGGAACTTGATGTTCTAAATATGTCATCTTTGCTGGAGGGAGTGGAGGACTCCAGAAATCCAGCCCCTCATTCGGCCCTGGTCAAACACAATTACTGCTTGGGATATCTCAGTATATAGATTCTTCACTTAGCCCATGTCACGTGACGTTCAGGTGAATCGCCTACCCTCTTTGTAAATGGGTCCTGTCATCTGTTGTGGTCTGAAAACTAATACTGAAACAGAGGGTAATTTGAGCTGACTCAACATGGGTATGCCAGGTCTAGTTCATGTATGCCCCAACACATTATTCTTGCTCTGGCTGTCGATGACAAGTGCGTCAGTTCAATCACAGTTGTTGCTCCACCTCCATCGTTCTGAACCTAGCCAGATCATTGTGTTCAGGCCCCAGTGTCCTACCTATCTGTGTCTGGCCTATCTCATTGTTGCTCAAACCTATTCTCTCTCTAACTCATTCTTCACTTAGTTAATTACTGCTCCAGACGTTTCTGTTACAGTTCACTTGCTATAGCTCATTCTTGCCCCAGATAATTGTTGTGCCAAATTATTGTTGCTTCTATTCATTCCTACCCCACCTCAATCATGTCCAAGCTCCTGGCTTCTCTTATAAGTCCCCACAGATTTTTTTTCTATTCTACATCCACTTTATTCACAGAAATGCACTGTTAAGAAGTCTCTAAAACTAAAAGTATCATAATGTTTGTGTATCCCATATTGATCCATAACGTGAGATTTGCACATGCTTCTGTCCTGTATCCTGACCTATACCAGTCACTCAAAGAAATTGCTGACTGTGTCATACATTGACTAGAGGTAGAGCAGCAAAAGCTGACGTCAAATCGTTAAGTAAACTGAAGCCGGGTATCGTCAAGTAGAGAAAGAGTGGTGAAAGCAGACTCCAGCGTTGTCAACTAACCTGTAACCAGCTGTCGCCAATGTGTTTGTTGTTGCTGTTGCTTTTGTTGTTTTGTATTTGTAAGATATTTTTTGCCCAGCTTCTGAAAACGTTTTAAGTGATCTTTTCCTGACGCTGTGTATGGGAAGGAAGGGCAAAGGAGAGAGGGGGGGGAGGGGGGGGGGTTTCCAGATTTCATCACTGACGTGACCCCGCCTTTTAACATCTGCTGCTCTCCCCCTCGTTCCCCTCCCACCCGGCCCCATCTACCCATTCTCTCTCTCTCTCTCTCTCTGTGTGTGTGTGTGTGTGTGTGTGTGTGTGTGTGTGTGTGTGTGTGTGTGTGTGTGTGTAAACTATGCACTCTACAGTCATTCCGCTTTACCCATTCTCGTGGTATAAAATGTGATATAATCATCATATCAAGCACTTCATTGTGAAGGAATAAAGTGCTACCATTCATTATGATTGGTTAATGCTTTGCTATGTCTAAAATATTGCTCAGAGCAGCATGCATGTGTGAGCGAAACTTGCATTTTTTTTTTTTCACCTTAATGAACTACAGCATACCCCACTTTCTCAGTCACCTCCACCCTCGTCCACAAACCCTACCCCTTCTCACCAATCCTGCATCCTCTTTGAAGAAAGTGAGATTAATGTTGCTTTGGCCAAAGGCAAACCTAAGTCTACGAGGCGTTTCTTCAAGAACCAGAAGTTGTTTCTGACTGTGGCTTTGTTATCAGACCAGCTGGTTGAAATTCACTGACAGTCTAGTCACGAAAGTGATTATTCCCAGATCGACTGATATCTGTTGAGATTGATCCATCCAGCAAGGATGGTGATTGGTCACAAACAGGATTTGCGACGAAGTTCACAGTTTCCTATATAAAATTCAATCTTCCGTCTACTGCCAGGATGGTCGTAGCGGTGATCCCCTTTCTAGACTGTCTTCAGGAGTATGAGCGATTGCCCCATACGTACGTTACCCCTAGTTCATTGACGAATACCAGGATTTCAGGCAGTAAACCTATCGAGATCCCCAGCTCCAACGATAATGTCATGCATCCATTGACACACCTCTCATTCAACAAGAACTGTGCTTTGGAACCTGTGCAGAAGTATGGCCTTAAACCATAGTCCTACCACCTACAGTCCATAAGGAACCGCTGACCAGAAAGAACTAAATATTGACTATTACTAATTTGATGAGGATGGAATTGTGGCATCACATGATCCAGTCGTCGATCTGCCAGCCACCTTGACCATGATGGCCTTCAAGAGTGATCTGCTGCTTCACTCCAGTCAGAATGTCAGTGAACTGTCACGCATTCAAAATATCTCGTCTGTGATGACTAAAAATAGTGAGTAGGTTGCACATAGCCTGTGAACCAGTTTGAAACACAACTCCCCCTTGACTGGTCCTCATTCTTACATGCAGGGATTGATCTGAGCATCAGACCTGAGACACTGTGACCAGTTGCTCCTGAAGACCAGTTACGAAAACTTTTAGATTGATTCAGTGCTTCGTCCTTGCGATTTTTTGCAATCTGGACATGGCAGCCAATATTTGATGACATAGCTGAGTTCAGTCACTAGCTCGTATGGAATTTACGAAACACCACTGAAATTATCTCAAGTCTGCATGTATGATGATGTCACTTATTACATATCTACACTTCACTGCTATGAAAGCGACTTCTCGTTCAATGGAAATTAATGATAAACTATATTCGTTCAACAAAATTTGACTTTAACAGTTTCTTCCTGCATGACGTTAGGAGAGAGGAGTGGCCAGGATCTTTTCATTTCTGACAGCTCTTGACTGGAGAATTTGAGTTAACCAAGGCTTCTCTGCAGTCATACACCAAGACAGTGAGAATAGTCACCTGTCAAAGCAATCACCAGCAAAGACTGGGACCACACAGTCGAGTTTTCATCCACTTAATGGATGCGTTCTCTGAGTGTGTTGCTCAAATTTCCTGACCAACACTGCAGGTGTCCTGTATCTCTCGGGCCTGGTTGACGCCAGGGATATATATATGAAAGGAAGCGTAGAGTACAGCCCTGTCATGCAGTCTCAGACTGGAATGGAAATCCGTAGCATCATCTTCATCATCCTCTTTCTCATCGATCAGCATAAACAAAAAGTCTCAAATTCTGTGGCCACCATGCCCTGCTCTCATGGTGACCTCAGATTTCGATGTCCTCTCCATGTCTGTGGCTTTGATTTGATTCCATCAGGGTCACTGGTATCGGCAAGTCCATGGGGGCTGTTGTCGGACGGATGACGTGGTGGCGTCCTCTAGGAGGGAGAGCTCACTCACACTGGCTCCGCGACTAAGCAATTATTGACGTCAGTAGGGGGCTTAGTAGGTGGTGTCCTGTGTATGTTGGATCAGAACAGGCACCACTGAACACCACCAAAGTGACTTGGCAGCAGTGCAGTGTCTCCTCCGGTGGGTTGCCTCTTGATGACTTGACATTGACTGCTCTCTGTGGATTGCCAGTGCTGGGGCTGTGGCGGGACTGACTGGGTTGTGGCTGTGGACGGGGGGTGTCTGAAAAATGAGTGGTGGCACGGGTGCACTGCCACTGAGGTGGCACAGAAGATGGCAGTGGCAGTGCAAAAAAAAAAAAAAAAAAAAAGAATTGTCTCATCATCATGTTGGCATGCAACAAAGCCAGGCAGATGGATGTAGGGAAGGGAAACGAAAGGGAAAAGAGAATTGAGGGGGTGAAGATCAGCATCATAAAATGATGTCAACGAATAACGCTAAGGAGTGTGTGAGGGGGGGGGGGGGGGGGGAGGGGGGGGGGAGAGTGGCAGCTGTCAGTGTCATGTCACAGATAAAAAAGAAAATTGTTTCAGCAGTTCTAACGGCAATTCAGCTTATCTTTACACACACATGAAAAAGTGTAATCAGGCAGGGAGCGTTGGTAAAACATGAGGCCAGTGTACAAAAAAAAAAAAAAAGATTTGAACAAACAAAAAAAGAAGATTGGTGAAACATAAAGCCATTTACAACAACAACAACAAAAATCAAACAAAGAAACAGCATGACTTTTTTTTTCTCTTTGAAAAAAAACACACATAAACTAGATATGACTGGGTGTTGTATCCTGGTATGCAGATCGATTAGACAGAAGTAGTGTCTTGATCAGCAAGTTGCCAACTTCAAGGTAAGGACTTTGATTGGATATTTCCCTGAACGAACAAGTGCTCTATGCCCAAAAGCTAAGCTTCACACATGTGGAAATCTTTCCCACCCCATGTGTGTGAGATTCAAACACCTTCCCTGTGCTTAACGTAAACACCAAAAGGAAGCTTCCTCCACAAAGGAAGCAAAAAAAACAAAAAACAAAACACACCATTAATAGCATATCTGGTGCATAACAAAATCTTTTTCAAAGGAAAAAAAAAAAAAAATTTTCTTTTGAGAGAATTAGACAGAAATGGTTTTAGATACTACAATTTCTTGCATTCTGCTGGTGTGAATAAAAACACACAGGCAAAAAATAGATCATATGTAGAATTGATTTAAAGTCATTACTGTTGTCCGTTCCCAGCACTAATTTATGAAAGTTTGTGTTTCTTACTTTTTGTAAATTCAGCATTTATATCTTTGGTTTACAACTTTCCCACATTTTTTTTTTCTTTTCCCGATTTGTAGATAAATTGTCTTCCTCTGCTCTTGAGTTGTGACTGCCCTCTAACTCCTGTCCTTCTCCTCCTTCTGTTCGTATTGTTATTATTACAATCAGCATGATCATTGTTTGTGTTATGATTAAGTGATTACCATTATTGTTATCATTATTAGTACCAGCAGTAGTATATGCTCTCTTTCATTATCGTTATCGTGATTTTAAACAGTATTGTTTCCCTTTTAGCCTCTTTTTCCATCCTGTAGCCTTTTCGCACCAAGTTCGATGAGATAAGGGACTGTCTGGTCATTTTTTCGTTTTGGCTGTCTTCAATTTTATTTGTCATGTCTGAGGAAGACCAAATAGGTTGGAACATGTTGTGTTGTTTTTGTAATTTGTTTATTCTTTCGTTTGGCGGTGTGTTGTGCTTCTGTCTTGCCAGAGGTGTCAGTTATTTCAGCAAGATTATTTGCATCTGTGTGATTGCTGTCACTCCAAAGACCAATCAGATGTCAGGCTGTTAGATATTATGGGCTATTTGCGCATGAGAGTGTGTGCTTGTTTGGAGTGTGTATGTGTGTTTGTGACATTGTGTGTGCGTGCTGTGTGTGTGTTTGTGTGTGTGTGTGTGGTGACGTGAGTGTGAGTGTGTGTGTGTGTGTGTGTGTGTGAGGTGTGTGTGTGTGTGTGTAAGGGAGGGAGAGAGTCAAGTTGTCTTTTAACATGATTTATGTTCATTACTGATTGACAGAAAATATACAAATTCATTTGCACTGCTCCCTGCCTTTATTCTGCTTTATTGCTTCTGTTTACCCTTTCCCTCAGTATCTCTGCAGTCCCTACCACCCAGCCCCACATATATGTGAGGGTGAAAGCCTAACATGACACTTTCAATGCAGGGTCAGATCAGCAGTATGTGTCACACATCCTTCTTAGAACTACACCTTGTTGCCCCAGGTCGTAACTGCCTTTCAACTGATTCAACAGCCAGATTTTTAAGTTCTCTGGTTACTTTTCAGCTCCATGAATGTCGCCATTACTGGTTTGGTTTGCTCCAGAACAGATTTCCTGGCATCACTGAACTGAAAAACAGCACAGCATGGCTCTTGGGTCGTGGGTCGTGAAAAGAAAGCGAGATCACATCACACTACTGCTGAAGGAGCTTCACTGGCTGCCTGTTAAATGTTGCCTTCAGTGCAAGCTGAGTAGTCTCGCCTCCAGTTTCTTTGATGGTGTTTGCGGTCGGCTGGGCTGTAAGCAACATTACCTCACCTCTTTGGATGGTGCTTTTCCACAGTGCCTGTCCTCTAGGCTCTGTACCGGCCAGTCACTTCCTTTCTGCCCTTACGGTCAGAAACTCTCCTAGAGATCCTGAGGCAGAATCTAAAATCGTGAGCTGTTGCTTTAACATCGCTACCCAAACTGTTTGGAACTAACTGCCTTACACTTTAAACAAAAATCTGCACACTTTACCTGTTTTTAAAAGCACAGCTTAAAAAACTTATCTTTTCAGCCATGCCTTTGTGTACTCAGTAAATTTTGTATGAAGTAGTTATTACATGCGAGTGAATGAAGACATCAGTTGTGTATGAAAGCTCAATGAGTAATTTTTAGGAAGAAAGACACTACTCAGATACTGTGTTATTACTATTCATGATTTATCGAACAAGAATATTGAAGAAAGAATAGGTTGATGAAGAGTACATAAATAAACCAAACTACTTTCACACGAAAGAAAAACCTGAAATGAAATGTAAAATCAGACAACTGGTTTGGAATTACATGATAATTTCGAAAGATCTTTGGGTGTAGATATGGTCTGAGACTGAATGGTACTGTACGTTTGTAGATCCATTTCTTCGACATGGAGCAGCAGGAATCTACAGAGAAGGCTGACGAAGTGTTCTTCTTCACTCTCCTCCGCTGTGCCCTGTGTAAGGATCCCTGTCTGTCTCATTCTTCCCTGTTCATCCAGTTCACTGTGTGAAGGCTTCTTTGCATTGTGTGCTGGTGTGTGTATGTGTATACAGGGGAAGTGACAGGTAGGGAAGGGGACAGGGGGACATGTGGGATGGGGATGGAGAGAAGAAATAGACTGGGGGAAGGAGGGGGAGAACATGGTATGGATGTGTTGGGTGTGTTTGGAGATGTGTGTGTTGTGGGTGTATTGGGAGCGGTGGGAAGTTGAAAAGGGGGGTGGTGAGAGGGTAGGTTGGGGTGGGCTACGCACATGTGTTGTACTTGTCCATGCCTGTATGTGTGTGTCAGCAGGTATGTTGGTAGTGCATGTGAGCTCATGCTGGTGTTGATACTGAAAGGTCTGCTTAACCCATTCTGAATGTGTTGGTTTCGTATGTGTTATATGTAATCACTTTGTTTCGTTTTCTTTTTATTAGACTTTAGAAAAATATAGAGCCGTCAAAGGAGCGTAAAGAATATGCTCTTCGGCATTTAGACTCACATATGTACATCATGCAGTTTTGTGTGCATGTGGTTGGTAGACCTTAACATACGGGTCAACTCAGCAAGTAAGGGTCTGACTGCAATCAACTTTGGTGGAAGGATAAACAGAGGCAGGAGATAGGCAATTACAATTTCCAGCTATAAGGATACCCTGTCTTTTCCCATTCTTTTTGTTCATCCAACTCTTCCTGTGATTAGTTCTTTTCTTCTAAGTGGGTGTGTATACTCAAGACCTTTTGAGGTGGTGAAAACTTGGCTATGGCTGGGATTGTGCTGTTTCTCACCTGTGAGCGGAAGAGCTGCGAGTGAGGCTGCGGGATGCCCACGGCAGGTGCTTGACAGTGGAGTCTTTCGCCAGTGGGTTCAGCAGCCATGAAATAGGGGCTGATAAATCCATGGGGACGCTCCTTGGGAGGTTGTTTAGTGTCACATCCTGTGGCCATTACTCAATGGCATCGGCCAGAGAGCAGTTATGTCCCTTGATGTCTGAATGGAATGTCCGTTGTGTCCCTGCATCCTGTGTCACCACGGCGCATGTTTCCAAGAATGGTTCATGATTACTCCCTGCTGGTTGGTTCCACAATTGAGGGTAGTCTGTTTTTTAAGTCCCACTCATTTGTCAATATAAGGTGTGACATATCTATCTTTGTATCTGTGTGTGTGTGTACTAAGGAAAGTGAGCAAACACATAAGGCTAAAAGTGAGCAACAAACACATGAAGCTAGAGCCTTCAAATACTTTTTATTTCCCATGCTTACCTGACTCAACAAGGACTGTTGTCATACACTCGACATGTACACGCTCACAGATACCATCGCCATGTACTCACTCACAGATGCCAGGTTGCTAACAGAAATAAAAGTGTGATAACCCATTCTCTCAGGATGGTTGTCACAGAGAGTGATAACTGGGTACTTCTCAACTGCTATTCAGTTTCATTTCGTTCCTTCGTGTGAAGTGCACACTTTTTATTTCACAATTGAAATCAATTCCTTTAAATGGCACATGACCGTGGGAGTTCAAACTTCATTCAGAGCCCTAGTGAAGGCTGTTTTTTTCACATGATTTGGAAGTATTTGGCTCAAGCATCTTTTAGTTCAGTTTCAGCTTTGTTTTATCTGTCTTCTTCATGGATCCTATCAATCTTCTCATTCAGTGTCGACAACTCCACCTTTCTCATATTGGCGTGAGTGTTTCATCTAGTTTTGGGATAGTATTTAATGCTTCTTTAGTCATGCTCCACTTGCAGCTGGTGTAGTCCATTCATCTCCTACACCAGGATGGCCACTCTTGCAATGGCAAGGTGTTGCTGCCTTTGAAAGAGACAGAAACTTGTGAGTGTGTGTCAGCTATGTGCCTTGTGGTGAAGACTGTGTTTGCGTCAGCACATGATGTTTTTGACTTGCAGCTACCAGGCCTCTGCCTGTTCAGCTGGATTCTGCAGTGAAGTGGAACTGCCTTGACTTTGTTAAAGATCACCTGTCTCTGGGCTCAATCAATGTTGAAATATGGCAGGTGCGTGTGTGTGTGTGTGTGTGTGTGTGTGTGTGTGTGTGTGTGTGTGTGTGTTGCATGCCTTTCTCTCTCTCTCGCTGTGTGTGTGTGTGTGTATGCCTCTCTCTCTCTCTCTCTCTCTCTCGCTCTGTGTGTGTGTGTGTGTGTGTGTGTGTGTGTTTGTGTTTGTGTATGCAGGATGCAAGTGGGGGTGGGTCTCCAATCTTGAATATGAATCGGGGCTGTCCCACCAGACCTGAATTTGGATTAAGACCATCCCATCCATCCTGATAATCCTGAAATTTATCACAATGGGCTGTTGTAGTACTGAAGAATTCTGAAATCAAAATCTAGAATGAATTAAAGACGATATCTTTGCAACAGATTAACTAGAAATGCAACAGTCTACACACCCACTGTCATTTGATTTCTCAGTGAATCGGGAAGAAAAATGAAAGAGAATGCAAGAAAATAAATGGCAGAAAGCTATGACCTATGTGGACTGTCTGAGTTTTTTTGTTTGTTTGTTTCTGGACTGAAGGCAGTTTGTTTCTGGACTGAGTGTTTGTTTCTGGACTGAAGGCAGTTTGTTTTCTGGACTGACAGGTAGTTTTGTTTTCTGGACCGACAGGTATTTTTTTTCTGGACTGAGAGGTAGTTTGTTTCTGGACTGAGAGGCAGTTTTGTTTCCGGACTGAGAGGCAGTTTGTTTCTGGACCGACAGGCTGTTTGTTTCTGGACTGAGAGGCTGTTTGTTTCTGGACTGAGTTGTTTGTTTCTGGACCGACTGGCTGTTTGTTTTCTGGACTGAGAGGCTGTTTGACTGAGAGGCTGTTTGTTTCTGGACTGAGAGGCTGTTGTTTCTGGACTGAGAGGCAGTTTTGTTTCTGGACTGAGAGGCAGTTTGTTTTCTGGACTGACAGGCAGTTTGTTTCTGGACTGAGAGGCAGTTTGTTTCTGGACTGACAGGCAGTTTGTTTCTGGACT
>JADBJO010031276.1:15000-16944 GCA_016801955.1 Conus betulinus | reverse complement strand
AAGTTGCCTAATGAAACCAACAAAATGAGCAGAAATTTTATAGTTAGAACATCAGTCAATCGCACGCTTGTACCTGCTCCACAAAAAAAAAAAAAAAAAAAAAAACCAGACAGATCCCTAGTATTTTCAGCTGGTTTATCAGTTTTCTTCTGCTGAGCATGGAAATCATAGCGAAGTTTCAGTTACTGTCCTTTTCCTGAGCATTATTTGCTATGTATACTGGAGCAAGTGACCAAAAACATGTGACTTACTTGGTCACGATCGTGAGGGAGTGGTTTTTATTTTGATTTGATTCTGCCAGTGCGTACCCGGCCCTGAGAGTGCCAACACCCCCTTCACCCTTTTTTCTCCATCATTCTCTTTCTGCCTCCTCCTTCATATACTCCGCCCTTCCTTGTTTTCCGTGTGTGTATGTATGTGTGGGAGGAGGGGGGAGGGGGTGCTGATGATGGTGATGGGAGTTGGGGGGGGGGGGGGGATCTGCTCCTGCCACACTCCACCCCATCTCTAACTGTGAAAGCCTTTATTGATGACTGCTTTTTAATCTTTGCCTTCTCTCTCTCTCTCTCTCTCTCTCTCTCTCTCGCTCGCTCTCTCGCTCTCTCGCTCTCGCTCTCTCGCTCTCTCGCTCTTTCCTCTCTCTCTCTCTCTCTCGTTCATTCTACGACAGAAACGATAACGATAACGATAACGAGAGAGAGAGAGAGAGAGAGAGAGAGAGAGAGAGAGAGAGAGAGGGAGAGAGAGAGAGGGTATGTGGAAGGGACAGAGGAGATCGTGAAAGGAAGGCACGCATGTAAAAAGATATTCTGTCCATTTGCTAGTGATTCTGAAATGGCTAAAAGAGATGATTCCCTTCGTGCACTTTGCATTGTTTCTCTCTGTGTGATGTTGTCCTGCCCACTCTGTCAGTCTGTCTTACAGTCATCACCAGAGCAGCCAATCATTCCCTACCTGTCAAAGCTTAGCTCCCAAATTATTTTAGCAGATATCTGTTCTATTCGAAATGTTTGTTCTCTGTTGATTTATTTTGCCAGATTGCTTCAGTGATGTCCTCACCCCCTCACCCCCAACTTCCCCTACCTTCCCCTCATGCACATCATGGAGCAATAACTGCTTAGTGTTGGTGCCAGTGTGGTAGCCAGTGTGCTCATATCCATTATGGGCACAACAGTCCCCATGACCTGCTGATCTGAAGAGTTTGTCAGGAGGTCACCATGGAGCCATGGCCGTCAATGCGGACAGGAATCCAAAAGGAGGTCACCACAAGAGCAACTGATGAAGAATCAGAGAATTTGGGAGACTTTACGGGAAGTTGAAGACTGTGCATGCTGTGTGGTGATAACGCTGGTCATAGACAGCATGTTCAGGACTAGAATCTACGTTTCTGTTCGTAAAGTATTCTGGCATCAACTAGGCCCGAGATACACAAGCATCTATCGAGTTGCTACGGAAATATGAACAACAATCTCAGATACGCATCCAGAATGGATGAATGTGAACACTATGGTTCCAGTCTCCCCGCTGTACGTCCACAGCAAAGTCCACAACTCTGGGTAGAAGCTGCTATGATCCCAAAGTCCCACAATAATTGGCTTCCGATTGAGACTGAACTCCCATCCATAGTTTATAACACTACCATTGCATCACGGTAATAGGTTCTCTTGTAATTCAGTTTGTGATGTTTATTTGTCAGGTGGCAAAATGTTGTGAACAGCCCTACAATCCCCAATCTTCCTCCCTTACCCCACTCCCCTCACCCCCCCTCTTCCCTAACCCACAGCCTCACCTCCGCCTCCCCTGTCACAGCTTCTAGGGTCATTGCTCCCGAACGGGCGGGGGGGGGGGGGGGGGGGGGGGAGAGGGGGGGAGGAAGGGGGGCGGGCTAAGACAAATGTTCCGAGAGGGCAGAGAAAAGACGAATAATTTGTACTTTTTTTTTCC
>JADBJO010031276.1:5000-7500 GCA_016801955.1 Conus betulinus | reverse complement strand
AATAAATGTAAAGGCTAAGTGCTTCGCACAGAGATGACCAGTTCGTCCACACAGCAGCTCTGGGTTGACCAACCTATTGTCACGCATGTGTTTCAGTCTCTTCGAACGGAATGCTTTGCCTTATGTATAAATCTGGAGCTGCTTCTATTATATCCTTTGTCATTTGTATAGATGTGAAGTTGTTACTATTATGGTTGTTGTTTATAATGACTTGCGGCTGTTGTAGTGGCTTTTGTCTAATATGTAGGTATAAAGTTACCATCATAAACCTCTGGTATTTGCATCAAAGTAAAGCGCCTTGCCCTCAATCCAGAGGAAAAAAATAAGATCGCTTTAGTATGCTGCTGCTTCTTGCTGCTGATGCTGGTACTACTGCTGCTGCCGCTGCTGCTGCTGCTGATAATGATGATGAAAATGATGATGGTGACGACGACGACAAAAGAGTGGTTGAGCGGAGGGAAACCAAAAGGCCAGTGACCTGTTAACTTAACAAAACCAAAAGAATGATTCCAGGACAGCCTACTGGGGCCATCCTTTTTCCTTCGGACCACGACCAAATGGGGGTGGGGGTGGGGGTGGGGGGGGGTGGGACTGATGGGTGGTGGGTGCGCACGCGCAGATGGAGTGGAATTGAACTATTGAAGGAGGTACCTAAATCAAGATCTCTGGTAGAGACACTTGTGGGACTCTTTCCCGTTCCCTTCGGAACTGCAAATACTTTACATTATTTTCTCTACAGTCCATTCTGTCTGTCTGTCTGGCTGGCTGGCTGGCTGGCTCTCTCTCTTTCTCTCTCTCTCTTTCTCTCTCTCTCTCTTTCTCTCTCAACGGCAAACCTAAATGAAACTATATATTATTTTAAAGTAATGTATCTGTGACCGGTTTTGAAAAAGAGAAAATGTGCTGCTGTTATGTTTGCTCCAATATGAGAGGAAGGTACAATTTGTTCCAAACCGTGTCCATCCTGTCCTGCCTCTACATTGTGGTCTATGTCATTCGGTGCTGTGGTAAATGATGTTTAGCGAGTTTTCTGTCTTTTTAATGAACTGACATTTTTTTTTATTAAGCTTTCACGCCTTTTGCCCAGCTGTGTTACAGTGAAACACCGAGGTGGGATGGCGACATCCATGACCGGGTGTTCTGACGGCTCTGGCTCGGATGATGAAGGTGGCCAAATTTGGGCCCATCAAATGGATTCCTCAACAAGAAAAAAAAAAGTCAGCTGTCTCTGTCTGCTGTTTGAAAAGGTTTCAATACTTTGACTTTTGCGCCATTTTCCCTTGCACCGCTGCCCCTCCTCCCACCTCCATTTTCTTCTTCTTCTTCTTCTTCTTCTTCTTCTTCTTCTTCTTCTTCTTCTTCTTCTTCTTCTTCTTCTTTCTTCTTCTTCTCCTCCTCCTCCTCCTCCTTCTCCTCCTTCTCCTCCTCCTCCTCCTCCTCCTCCTTCTTCTTCTTCTCTTTCATCATCATCATCATCATCATCATCATCATCATCATCATCATCATCATCATCATCATCATCATCATATCATCATCATCATTGTAAACATATCATTTACTAGGTTGTTTTCACAGAATTGAGAGCTGGTCGATGAAGCTGTTTTCTTCGTTATTTTGTGCAAAGTTACGGGCACAATAACAATTAACAAGACAAACACAGCACTGGGCCAACCTTGTTAACATTCAGACCCAGATCTTCAACGTCCAGGTGAGATGGCAAGTTCATGCGATAACCATGGACAGCCTATGCATGGCACCACAGACCCTGTGCCGGATACTTACTCAGGGTTACAGGAAAACATCAGTCCTATAGGAACAATAACAAGCATGGTATCAATAAAACACCCGAAGTATGGCGGCATTCCATCAGGAAAACTAGGCCTTGAGTTCTGTGTTGAAGACAGAAGTAAATTAGAAGTCTGGATGATGAAGGCGTTCATCTCCTTTCAGAACAGCTGGAGGGAGAGAATAGAGGAACGCCTCACTGTCCAAATCCCCTCAGCATCCCTCGAGTGCTCCCACTGTCATCCAGTACAGGCCTTCTCAAGGGATCAACCATGTATGGACAGAAATAGAGACTGCACAACATCTGACATGGTGGGATTGATGGTCAACCAATAATGAACATCATGACCCCAAGGGCTGGCATAAAACTCCCCTTGCATTTCTCCTTCCGCCTTTGATTTTCTGATATTGTGGGAAAAAAAAGAAGATGGAGAGGACAGCAGCAGATGGCTGTCAGTCCTACTAACCATACAATCCCACACAGGACAGGATGAATCAGGGCTTTACTGCCCTTCACTGGACCTTATCTAAACTCGATTCTCCAAAAACCCTGTCCAGCCATACAGCGTTGGTTGATGAATAACGTTTCGTTCTCCGAATGGCGAGATTCTTCGTCTTTGGTCAACAGTTCACTCTGGGGGCTACATTTCCCTTCGTGTTAGATCTGTACTTGCTAGAATATTTGAATGAGATGGTAGGCCACCGAGTGTGTTGT
>JADBJO010031275.1:0-15000 GCA_016801955.1 Conus betulinus | reverse complement strand
GGGGGGGGGGGGGGGGGGGGGAGGGAGGTGAGAGCAGGAAAGTGGGTGAAGTAAGTAGGGTGTGTGTGTGTGTGTCAGGGAGTGGTGGTCAGAGGTATTATTGGCGTGAAAGAGTAGGCCTATGGGATTTTAATGGGTGAGATGTGCGTTCGTTCGTACACGGAACCTCACTTTGTAGCCAGTCTCTTTCGAATGACTTTTGGGGATATGAAGTCAGAACCCAAAAGGAAAATTCCCATGAACTGAAAGAACTTCGGAATTCCTAATCAGTCATTAGAATTTGATTAAAAAAAAATAATTCAAGCAGTTGAGGAATGTATTGGGCAACAATATCATTCGAAAAATAAATAAAGGGCTTTCGTAGCACGATACAGTCTCTGGGTTAAACTTGGTGACCTACTTCATTTTCTCCTTTGCACTCCATCTTCCTCAGTCACCCCAGTCCCCCTCTCCCAGCCCCTCTCCCCCAGCCCCCCCCCCCCCCCCCCCCTGCCCCCACCCCCACCCCTCTCTGCCACTCCCCATAGGGACTCCTCTTTCTTTACCCACCTACCTCATGCAGTGATCTTGTTAACCCTAAGATTGGCATGGAAGAATTAACCTAGCTGATTGAGAGAGAGAGAGAGAGAGAGAGAGAGAGAGAGAGAGAGAGAGAGAGAGTGGTGGTAATGTTGTGGGCAAGTGGTGTGCGCGCGCGTGTGTGTTTTTTGTGTGTATTTTGTTAGCTTGCTCATTATCTTCTCTTTATTTTTATTTTTCATTTCTTTGTTTTCTGCATTTGTTTAATAAAATTACTCTGCATGTTTCCAGTATATATGAAACTAGTGTGTCAGAATTGTGTGAAAGGTTTGTAATGCTATAAAAAATGTCACATAATCACTTGATACGTAACTTATTTTTCTTTCTGATTATTAAAAAAAAAAAATGTTAAAAAAAAAAGAAACCGGGCGGCCGAAGTGGAAACCCTGCCGATTCATTTGAATGGCAAGATAAAAACAGTTGAACGTGGTTAATTTCTGCATGTAGCACAATACAGTCTCTGGGTGACCTACTTCATTTTCTCCTTTGATTGGGATTTCTCCATGTTGGGTGAGTGGTCATATTGGTCTGGTGAATCAACAGACCTTGTTAAGGGCTGAGGCAGACTGGTGTCGGGTTAGTGCATCTTTTGGATCCAGACGCGTACGTTAGGATACTTTTCATTGATTACAGTTCAGCATTTAATACAATAGTACCTTCAAAGCTTTATATGAATTTGAAACATCTTTTGATCCCTGAATCAGTTTGTGTCTGGATCCTTGATTCCCTCAGATGTAGACCACAGATTTCTAAAGTTGGTGATGTGTTCTCTTCCACCCTTACCCTTAACATTGGTGCCCCCCCAAGGATGTGTTCCGTCCCCAGTCTTGTATTCATTGTTCATCCATGATTGTAAAACTCACCATGAATGTAATACTGTGGTTAAATAAAAAATTTGCCGACAAAACGACTCTTGAAGGGCTGATCACGAATGGTAACGAGTCTAACTACAGATATGACGTTTCCGAGCTCGTTAGCTGGTGCGACCAAACAACTTGGAGCTAAATGTATCAAAAAAACAAAAGATTCTAGATTTTAGAAAAACCAAGACCGCTCCCTTGCCCAGTAAACTATCAAAAACAACCCATTGGAAATCATTAGTGAGTTTAAATTTCTTGGACTAATCATTTCTGATAATTTAAAATGGGAGAAAAATTCCAGGAACACTGTTTAGAAAGCCCAGCAGCGCTTGTACTTTTCTTTGGCGGTTGAAAAAAATTGGTGTCAACAAGGACAATCTGATCCAGTTCTACAGAACAATCATTGAAAGTGTATTAACTTTTGCAGTAGTTGTCTGGTTTGGTAACATGTCAAAAGAGGATGTTTCAGCCCTCAAAATGATTGTCAAAACAGCCACCAACATCATAGGGTGTGAGTGTAACTTGCCGTCCTTGGATGAAATCTATACTAGCATTTAAAAAAGCTAAGTCGATAAGTCAAGATAGATAACATCCAGCTTTTGGATTTTTCAAGCTGCTTTCCTCACTCAGGTTGGCGGTACATAACCTTGAAAACAAGAACAAATCGCTTTGCACATGTGACGCTCCACCACAAAATGAGTCGCATTGCACCGGAGGTCGTTTTTGAGTTATTTATATCTTGTAATTCTACAATAAAAATGCTCTCCAAAAAAAAAGACAGATTGTAAATCGGACTATTTTTGGCAAAGTTATTGTGATTTGAAGTTTAGACCCCGTCAATACAGCGAAAAGAGAAATTGCAGCCGAAAAGTTTCAAAACATGTTCATAGCAACCAAGTACTTCTAATTAAGATATCTTGTTGAAACTTCGCACAAACATGCATATGACCATTCTGTATCATCACACAAACCTTTGGGGAAAAATATTGACATTTCTAGATTTTATTAAAAAAAAGATTTTGGATAAATTGAAAAATAACACAGAGAAAAGAATAAGCTGCTTTAAATTTATATCAGTAAATTAATTCACATAACCATACTACTTGAGGTAACCTTTTGTGTGCTTTTTATTCAGTAACTGCTAGTGTAAGATCTTAAGTCAGAAAATAAAGGAAAATTAAAAAAAAAAAAAAAAAACCTAAAAAAGATACTACATTGACCGCGGCAGTAGAACGCAGCTTCCCTGACCATATTAAGTAGTTTGAACACACATGAGAACAGTAATTCCCACAGGAAGATGATGTTCTACTCACAGTACTGGACTAGTGACTAGGGCAGGGGCAGAGGCTTAGGGCAGAGAATGTCATGTGCGTCAGGTCTGACAAAGGGTCTGATGTGCTGGTATAGGTACTCTCTGCGGTCAGCTGACAATCCAGGGGGCTGAATTCAGGCAGGGAGACTGACCAGACGACACCTGGCAGTGTCCACACAGTATGCTAGCTGTATCTGTTCCCTCTCTGCACTCAGTGTGGTTTTCACATACACAGTTCCAGGAGCATTTGAGGAAAAACGGAAATGAAAATATTTTTTCATTCCCTTCACTGCCTTAAAATACACATCAAAAAATGCTTGCCAGTCATAGACCATGACTTTCTCTTTCCCAGCCTCTGTGCCAATGATCTGTGCCCGATTGATGCCCTTGGTGGTGCTGCTGTTGATGACATGGCACAGGCCGTTGAGGCCGTGAACTTCACAACGTTTGAAGCATGGCTTCAGGAGGCCGAAACACCAGTCAGGAGCAAATTTGGTGTGGCGGGCAGGCATGAAGTTGATGGTGATGGAGGTGTGAAGGCCCTGCATGACTCGCCAGGCCAGGTACCACAACATGGACTTGGTTTTGTTCTGGCCGCTGCAGTTGTCACAGTGTAGATCCACCTCCATCTCCCCAATGCCAAAATGCTGGGAAAAATGGTGCAGCAGAGAAAGCACCATACTGGACCCCTTGCCGCTGGACATGCCTTCATCAATGAGGTAATTTATCTGCTGTGGAAGACCCTCACAGCAGACTCCAAAGATGCCGCACTTTCTGGGAACAAAAATGCAGATAGGATCAGGCTGGAGAGGGCTGCTGGGCAGATGGACTTGCTGGGCAAAGTCACAGCTGTAATGCATCCTGGCTGGCCAGCTGTTGGCAGGATGGGGTCCCAGCTCAGTGATGTTGGCAGCAGCTGTTGCAGCTTTGCTGTGGTCCACCTGCCTGTTGTAAAATGTCCACTCTGCCTCAAACAACCTAAGTGAGCAGCAGCTGATCCTGAAGCCTGGCACCACTCTCTTCTTCTGGGAGACCAGTACTGCGACGGATCTTCTCATTGTTTTGTTTGCACTGCCAACACAGATCCGTCACTGGGTTTCCAACAACAATGAAGGGAAGTGCTGCTGCCATATTTTGAAGAAAGAAGTCTTCCCAAGCATACGGTGACCTGAAACACACACACACACACACACACACACACACGCAGTAAAGCGGTCAGCTTTGTTCTGACTAATCCTGAAACAGTGTTGAATTCTGTTCTTAGCAACACTTACCAGAAAACAGGAATTAATCATTCTACTTGAAGAAAGGTAACCTGTGTCTGTATGTGTCAGAAGTCTGTTTTACTTTTAGTATTCATTGGTAAAGCATGTGTAATTGTTAGCAGTGAATTCAATCAACTATTGTGTTAATAATGTTACTGTAAGCTAAACAATAAAAAAAAAAGTTAATGTAAAAAAAAAGTTAATGTAAGCTGTGTCAGCGTGTGTGAAGTTTGTTTTAGATTTATTAGGAGAGTGTGTTTAACAATTAGCCGTGATTTCAATCAACTTTTGTGTTAATGATGTTACTGTAAAAGTGTAAGCTGTCTCAGTGTGTGAAGTCTGTTTTAGTGTTTATTAGTAAAGTGTGTGTAACTGTTAGCAATTACTTCAATCATAAACAGTGTACACAAAATTCTTCTTGATTCAGATTTAAATCAATGGTTCACAAACTACAAGCTGCTAAACATTTGACATTTTGTCTGTTTCAAACAGTCTTTATGCAGCAGTCACAAAATATTTCTGCCTAAGAAAAATGTTGACAATTTAGTATAAAATACTCAGTTGAAAATAAAATTAAATTAATGAATTGTAAATCAAATGTTCATAATATTTCCATTTTAATATACCACTATAACCAAAAGGTTTAAAATAAAAAGGTGAAAAAGTAAAATTAAATCTATATTTTATTAGCTAAATATCAAATTTAATTCTAGTAGACAATGTTAATCAGTTGTGAAACAGACAGATATGCATGATGAGATTGAGTCACAAAAACTGAACAGAGTAAGGCGGAGGAGGAAAATAAAAAAAAAAAAGATTCCATTGGGAAAAAATAAGAGAGACAAGAAAAAAAAAATTAAGGATTAATAAAACTAGAAGTTCTAGTTCTGCAAATTTCTGATTCAGTGTTATTTGCTTACCAATAAATAAACTTAAAAGATTCCCTGCAGACAATCTTGAAGTCGACAGTGTATGTTGTGTTGCTGATGTTCTCTGGTCTTCTGGCGACAAGGCTTGCCCACAGTGATCTCTGAGTTGTTCATGGGGGTACACGCAAGTATTCCATGCAGCACCATGTCCTTCTAAGCTGAAAAAAAAAAAAAAAAAAGTACTTTGAGTCACCTTAGAAAGAGTTAGTTATTACAAATACCTGGTTAATTTGAACCTCACAATACACACTAAAACCAAAACATAGTAACACACAAGCACACACTATTAAAATAGCCTTTTGCCCACTCATTTTACACATGTGTGCATACAGAAACACACACACACACACACACACACACACACACACACACACACACACACACACACACTATGTACGCACTACACTGTACAATAATTATTATTCATTCATAGAATACAAGTGACACACACACACACACACACACACACACACACACACACACACACACACACACACACACACACTGTACAGTGTACAATTATTTAATCATGCAACTGACACACATACTATCACATACCAGCATAATGCATTTTGTAAAGTTAAAACAAACATATTGATCACAATTAGATTTAACAGAGAGAGCTTCTCTCTTTATGATTATTTTTTGTTCAGTTACACCAGCATTAAGCTTATGGTGTGTGTGTGTGTGTGTGTGTGTGTGTGTGTGTGTGTGTGTGTGTGTGTGTACATCTTGTGCATAATACACTGTGTGTGTGTTATAGAATCACTGTATGACTATGTGTGTGGGCATAACAATATGTATGTGTGTGTGAGTGAGTGAGTGAGTGTGTGTGTGTGTGTGTGTGTGTGTGTGTGTGTGTGTGTGTGTGTGTGTGCATGCATGACTCATCACAATGAGGTTATGCTTTTGGTTTAATCATGTTTACCTTGCCACAATTAAACACAAATCAAACAATTATGCAGTGACAGTAAATAGTAACTGAATTGTGTGCTTACCTTCAGATAATTCAGCCATGGTCATTCTCTTTGCCAGTATGTCCTCAGAAGTGAACTGTGCAATGCATCCCTTCTTTTTGGACACTGGCTCAGCACTGTCAGTTTCACTGCTTTGCTTGTCAGTCACGACACTGCTTGCACCTGCCACATGGCGATTTCGACACTTGCAGTCGAAAGCTTCAACTTTCAGCCTTTCAGCATCAGGTCCAAGCATGGTTTCGCTGTCTATGTCGCATTCACAGACAGATTGGGCTCTTGAACTTGGACGAGTGCAGGTGCTTCTTCGTGATCCGAGCCGGTCTCGGAGCACTGACTGTCAATATCACTTCGATCACCCATTTCCTCTTCGTTATCGGTAGAAACACTGCCATCGTCGTCCAGGAAATATTCAGTCTCCAGCCCGTAAATGTCATGTTCATCTGATGATGAAAATATGTTGGCATCGCGAGCCGATCTTGTTAAAAAAATAGCAAATATTAGCCCTAAGACTCTCCGGCGTGGTCGCTTTGGAAGCCGCCATTGTTGCTTGTGTTGGTCACGTGAACGCCTTTGGGCCCAACACATCAGTGGGGAATCCCACCTTCGTGACGCTTTGTTTATACGTCATACCCTTTTTTTAAGGACGATGATTGGCTTACACCGTGGAAATTGACCCCTGAAAGGGTTTCAGTTTAAAAAATAGAGGTCTAGACCTTTCCAACGAGGCATCATTCGACAGGTCCATTCCAATATTTCGGGGGTGAGGGCCTGTCAATTTTGATCAATTTTATCGGTTTGTAAGCTGCCAAAACAAGAGGTTATGTGTTTCAAAAGCATTTTTTGGGCAAAAAGAAACATATTTACACTTTAATATTTGCATGGAAGACAGAAGAAAGGCTGTAGGTTAATATTCCATTAAAATCTAAAAATCCATAACCTGACCCCCATCTGCCTAAAATCGGCCCTAGCGAAAAACTCGGTGAGGGACAATGCGACTCATTTCGTGGCGGGGCGTCACAAATAGTTTCTTTCCAAAAGCTATCGAAGCCTTGAATCAAAATGCAGAATCTTGTCATTCTGTGTGACAGACTCGCCATCAATTACACTAGCCATGTATGTTTCGATATGTGTGCGAGTGCTTTTTTTTTAAGACAGCTATGTGCACCGTCTATTCAGTAATTCTATTCCCAGTTCACAGAAGTGTGTGTGTGTGTGTGTGTGTGTGTGTGTGTGTGTGTGTGTTCGCGCATGATTGGGCGAGTTGGGGGGTGGGGGGTAGTTAGACAAGCTTATGTGTACTCTTCCAATATTCAACCTTTGCTTAGTTTATGATTATGTGAAATGACTGAGCTTGAGCTCGAAATGTTTGTTAGCTTGTGCTCTATCCCTCCCAATATTCTTTGTGACTCATGTACACTTGGTAATAAAGACGTATCTTATCTTACATAAAAAAGGCAAAATATACTGGTATCACTTTTTTTTTTCTTTCAGACAAGCTGCGTGTTTACTTCCTGTGGGTCAGGTTGAATTGTCCAAGTTGGTCATTGGCTTGCCTTCTTTGCTCATGGCCACATTTTCAAGATTTGTTTCGCTACCTTAAGAACGAGTAAGTATCTTTTGGATTTTTGGCTTTGCTTGAACATCATTTGTGTAGTTTAAGCATTCTGTAATTATGGAATCTTTGTTTATAAGACTGAAGAAAATGCTGCATTTTTAAGGGTGTACTGGCATGCTTCAAAAACATTTGGCATTTTGAACTATAGTTTTTTATTATATCTTATAGATTACTTTAGAGTCAATCCTATTCCTGCCTTATTTTGGCGTGTTATCTTGGGGACAATAATTATAAACGAGTCGGACCCTAGATCCCTGCACATAAAAAAAAAACCAAACTCATAGCAGTTGAAAAATCGAAAAGAGTAGGGGAGGTCAATTTACCTTGTCAAAGATCAAGTAGATTGAAGATATCTGCCTGGTGTTTTTCTTACAAAGCTGAAAAACTGTTACTTTCTGGTTGATATTTCAAAAGTGTAGGTCATCTTGTGCCGGTGAAAATGGATTACATGTAACATGGCGTGCATGCTGTGTGGAACTGCAGGGATAAAGGAGATAAATGACGAGAGGCAAAGCCTTCAAGGCTCAAGTTGGTACAGAACACTAGAGGCAGTTCAAGTTGTCCTACTCCTAGTTACAGAATCCAATTAAAACAAATTACAGCCTTTACCATTCCATGATGTCTTCATGCTAGGGCTTGCTAGGAAGGGTGTGTCATTGTGATAAGTGCAAGTCTATCACTTTTGACCCTGCCAGCACTTGTGACTTGACTTGAATTATGCCTCTGGTTCCGCTCGGGAACAAAGGGCTGCTGCCAGCACTTGTAATTGCTGAGAAATTGCCAACGTTAAAGTTGACCACAAACGCCTACACTCAGGCACACATACATGGATTAATGGATGCACACACACACACACACACACACACACACACACACACACACACACACACACACACACACACACCAAAATAGCATGAGAACATAGACTCACTTTGTTTACACACATGAGCCAAAAATGAGTAGTAGGTGATATTTGAATGGCATGGGGAATAAACTAAGTGCCAGCAGTCAGCATATCAGTCAGCTCTACCTGGGTAGGCAAGCCCATGAGTAAACTGTAGTGGTGTAATGATTGAAAAGCACTTGTTTTTAGAGGTTGGTCTGTGACCAATGATAGGTCCTATGTAAATACAATAATAATATTTTTTTGATGACAATAAAATAGTTTGAAATATTTATGTATTAATATTACTATAGCTATTTTCATTTTCTGTGCTTGCTGGCGTTTGATCTACCACTAGGCTGTGAAGTGTGTAGGTTCACTGTTAGTCCTGAATAGAGCGCTTCTTGTGCACAAACCTTTGAAGCTCAATTCTTATATGCGGTAAACACATGATTTGTATGGATGATAGTTAATAAGAATGTAGGTTTCTGGATCCTGGATTCAACATTATAAAAGGCGTACTTACTCAGGATCGGGGGGACTTCTTGTAGGGATATTTCAGCTGGATCACCCAGCCTTTATCAGCACTGTTTTCATCTAGCCAGAGCTGTCTAACAACATGGCTGCAAAGTTTTCCACAAATCCACTAATTCCCTATGGCAACAACTGACCCATGTGAAAGACAAAACAGACCCCCTCAAACAGTGTGACACAGTGTACCAAGTAGTGGGGGGGGGGGGGGGGGGGGGGGGGGGGGAGATATCATGGTTGTTTTTCAGTTTGGTCATCCTAAGTAGAACACTTACAGAACTAAAGAGTCTTTCATATCACTGATTGTATGCAATTGATTATAATTGCAGGGGTATCATCCGTGAAACCGAGGATAGTAGTGACAGTGACTTGGAAAATGGACACCAGCTCCCTGAACAAGTTAATAGAGGCGTGTCAGAAGATAGGCAGGTAAGTGGTGCTAAAGCTTTGTGTAAACCAGTACTTGTGCTTGGTATACCAATACAATAAAAATAATGTTGTGAAATTTGTACTGCACTCGGAGAGCACATTGCTGCAGCGCTGTGCCCCCAGGGCTGGACCTGGCAAAAGGGGGGGGGGGGGGGGGGGGGGGGGGTTACAGATTTTTTATTCATAAAGTCGAGCATCACATACCGGGCGACCCATGGCTTAAGCCCTCAGGTTTTAACAGTTCCTACTGAACAACTATTGACAGAGTAAACAACATTCGATCCCCCCCCTCCCGCGCCCACCTCCTCCCATGCTCAACAACTTTTGAGAGAGTGTACACCGTTCCATCCCCCCCACTCCCCTCTGTTCAACAACTTTTCTGAGAGTGGTGCACGTTGTACAACCCCCCCCCCCCCCCCCCCCCCCCCCCCCCCTGCCATCAACAACTTTCCCAGTGTTTTTTGCTTAGCTTTGTTTTCATCCCTGACACAAGTTGGGTCTGCATGGCCAAGTGTGTTCGACATGAAAATGTGGCCCCTGAATTTAATTGTTTTTCTTAAAAAAAAAAAAATATATATATATATATATATACTATGAAGTTACATTGTTCTAATTCTTCTTCATGTAACCCCACAAAGTGAGACCCTAGCGCTCAAGAGGGTTTCAGGTGAAAGATACCACTGGATTTTTTTTTTAAACGTGTGATGACGTGGATGAGTACAGGATAAGAAAAAAAATTATGAGAGCAAGTGTTGCGTTCAATAACTACAACAGTACCTGTGATGAGAGAGACAGAGACAGAGAGAGAGGGAGAGAGAGTCATTTACATACATACTTAAAGAAAATGAGATGTTGAATTTGGATAATTTTTTGCACAGAAGATGATGCTGTAGAGTTTCATTTAGTATATTTTTAATACCCAGGATGACACCCAGTTGAACTAATAAAAGATATATAGCCTGTGGTAATGGACTCAAGTAAATGCATAAACTATTGGAGTGCTTGAGAATATTTTGTCATTATTTCAGGGGGACGCCGATTCTGACCAGTCTGAGCATATTCCCGATTCCACAGGAGATTCTGACTCTGATGTGTCTGATGTCTATCCAGGGCTAAAGAAGAAAAACAACTCAGGTAATCTTCATTTTTTTCACCCCACGTATTAGCAAAATGGTTCAAAATGCATTTCATGTGAATATATTTGTGTACAGGATTTGGTAGTTGGTGAGTCTATTCTGCTTTTTCTTTAATTTTTTCCATTCTTGTTTTTTCTTTATTAGAAATTTGTATTCTGCCCTGTGCCCAGAGTCTTCATGTAAACTGTCATTGGCGCACAGGATGCATGTAATATGTATTGGGATTCCATTCCATTGGCTCACAATGGCTTTCTCCTATTGAACAGTAGAACGGGGTTACCAGATGTGTTTGATGTCTTGTGGTGGCATCTCATCCAAAGAACATTAGAGAGAGAGAGAGAGAGAGAGAACCATTTTGAGTAAAGGGTAAATGTCACTGAATCTTCTATTTTAAACATCTAACATATTTTTCTTCCATTTCAAAGGTATTTGGTTCAGTTCAATTGGGTGGTGGTTATGTTTTGCAGGAACCCCTACAAGTGCTCCCTTGGAGGTTACTGACACATCAGACGCTATGTACTACCAGTCTACTGCCAGGTTTTCGTCTTCTTTGGAGGCTACTGTTACTGCAGGCACTTCACGCCGATCTACAGCAAGGTCAGCTTGTTCCTCGGAGGCTACTGTTACTGCACACACTTCACGCCGATCTACTGCAAGGTCAGCTTGTTCCTCGGAGGCTACTGTTACTGCGGGCACTTCACGCCGATCTACAGCAAGGTCAGCTTGTTCCATGGAGGCTACTGTTACTGCAGGCACTTCACGCCGATCTACTGCAAGGTTCATCTTGTTCCTCGAGGCTACTGTTACTGCAGGCACTTCACGCCGATCTACTGCAAGGTCATCTTGTTCCTCGGACGCTACTGTTACTGCAGGCACTTCACGCCGATCTACTGCAAGGTCATCTTGTTCCTCGGAGGCTACTGTTACTGCAGGCACTTCACGCCGATCTACTGCAAGGTCAACTTGTTCCTCAGGCTACTGTTACTGCAGGCACTTCACGCCGATCTAGGCTCACTGTTTCCTTGGAGGCTACTGTTACTGCAGGCACTTCACGCCGATCTACTGCAAGGTCAACTTGTTCCTTGGAGGCTACTGTTACTGCAGGCACTTCACGCCGATTTACTGCAAGGTCAGCTTGTTCCTGGGAGGCTACTGTTACTGCAGGCACTTCACACCAGCTTGGTGCAAAATCTGCTTCTTCTTCGGAGGCTACTGTTACTGCAGGCATTGCACACCAGCTTGGTGCAAAATCTGCTTCTTCTTTGGAGGCTACTGTTACTGCAGACACTTCACACCAGCTTGGTGCAAAGTTGGCTTCTTCCACGGAGACTACTGTTTCTGCAGACACTTCACACCAGCTTGGTGCAAAGTTGGCTTCTTCCGCGGAGACTGCTGTTTCTGCAGACACTTCACACCAGCTTGGTGCAAAGTTGGCTTCTTCCACGGAGACTACTGTTTCTGCAGACACTTCACACCAGCTTGGTGCAAAGTTGGCTTCTTCCGCGGAGACTGCTGTTTCTGCCAAGCCAGTTTCCTCTTCAGAGGCTAATGTTACTGCAGGGCACTTCACACCAGTGTGTTGCAAGGTCAGCTTCTTCCTCTGAGATAGTGTTAGTGCAGGTACTTCACCCCAGTGTGTTGCAAGGTCAGCTTCTTCCTCTGAGACTAGTGTTAGTGCAGGTACTTCACCCCAGTGTGTTGCAAGGTCAGCTTCTTCCTCTGAGACTAGTGTTAGTGCAGGTACTTCACCCCAGTGTGTTGCAAGGTCAGCTTCTTCCTCTGAGACTAGTGTTAGTGCAGGTACTTCACCCAGTGTGTTGCAAGGTCAGCTTCTTCCTCTGAGACTAGTGTTAGTGCAGGTACTTCACCCCAGTGTGTTGCAAGGTCAGCTTCTTCCTCGAAGGCTACTGTTACTGGAGGTAGTTCACACCAGCCTTCAGAAAAGTCGGCATCTTTCTCACAGTCAACTTCCACTTCAAGCACTTCATGCAAAACTTACAAGAAGCCTCCACGTCCATGTGTCTTTGTGGGACATTTCAAGCAAAACTTTCAAGACACATGAAGAGGAAGCATAAGGAAGAAGAGAGTGTGAAAGCAGCTTTACTTCTGCCTCCTCAGGAACAGTTGAGAGTGTTTGAATCTTTAAGAAAAGAAGGAATCCTCAAAAAAAATATCCAGCATCGGGATGAAGGAAAACAGCTGAGGGAAAGGAAGCAGGGTAGCACAGGTGTAGTGATGAGTGTGTGTAGTGGGTGTAACGGCTTCTTTAGCAAAAAAGTAATTGCAAGCACAAGAAATATTACTGCTCTCGTAGTGCAAATGTTAGAGCCGAAACAGTTGCATTTTCAAAAACACCGACTTCAGGGGTATCAGCGGAATTCCAAAGCGAGATTTTTGAATAAATTTAGGGAAGATGAGGCTGGACACTTGTGTCGGACAGACAAAGCAATACTTCTGCTGGGGGACAGAGAGCCTGGTGCAAATCTTCAAAAAAAGGAAAGACGTGTAGTCATGGGTGAAATGCGCCTGGTTGCAAATGTGGTATTACGAATGAGAACTGAAGCAGGTGACGATCAAATTAATGGGGAGAGTGTGGTTGACAGACAGTATTTTGAAACGCTAGAAACGGCAATACACACTTTGACCAGAAAGGAAAAAATGATGTGGGACAGAAGTCTGGCTTGAAGCTTGCGCTTGGATATGCCTTAAAAAAGTTAATAAAAGTGATGAAGGGTCACTACAGTCAACTGGATAACATGGAAAAGGCAAAGGAAGTCGAGTTGTTCCAGTCAGTTTTGGAATTGAACTGGGATTTTATTTTCTATTCCGCTCAGCTGGACTGTGAGAGGCGGCGTGACACTTTAGGACAACCACAACAGATGCCTCTCGAAGAAGATGTTGAGACATTCCGAAATTTATTATGTCTCAGATGAATGGCATGATGGAAGATGATTTCCTGTTGTGGGACCACCATGCTTTTGTGCAGTTAAGAAATTTGGTGGTCAGCAGGCTCACCATGTACAATGCCAGACGTGGGGGAGAACCGGCTAGACTGACTCTTAAAGAGTGGCGGGAGGGAGAAGAAGGGCATGTGGGTAGATCAGAACCTTGTTCTACAAATCACTGATCCACTGGAGCAAAGTGCTGGTTGAAAAAACAAAAACTAGCTTATCAGCAGGGCAAGGCAGCAGAAAAAATGGTTCCAGTTTCTCATTCCTAACGACACAGTACAAGCTATCAGAAAATTGGTTTCTGAACGTAGCCACGCTGGAGTACATGAAGAAAAAATGTTTTCTTGTTTCCTAATACAGGAGGTTCAAAAGACCATGCTTCGGGATACTATTGCATCAAGTCCATCATACAAGCAAATTGGTGAAAAGAAACTCAAGCGACCAGAACTTTTAATTGCTGACAAGTTTAGACATAGGCATCCACATTTTTTGCTCTGTTAGATCTGCCTGAAGAGCAAAGACAAACCTGGTACAGGCACATGGGACATTCGGAAAACATCAACAAAAATGTGTATCAGTGCCCATTGGCAAATTGCTGAGTTGACCAAAGTTGGAGGCTTCTTGGATAAACTTGACACGCATGGCAGAGGAGCTGTTCAGCAAACACCTGCCTCAAGTTTTCCCAGTGGAAACAGTACATTGTCAGTCCCCATATCTAGCCATGAAAACATCGCCAGTTCATTGGAGATGTCCACTTCTCCTTGCACAGCTCTTTGTCAATCCCATGTACATTGGATAGCATTCAGAGTTCTCAGCCACATTTGTCAAACATGAAAAAGTGTAGGCCACAAAATCCTGCGCAACAGCATCTACTTTGGACAATTTTGAGGATGATCCCACTATCTACACAGAACTTACCAGACTGTGAGCATGCGAGTGGCATGACTTCATTTCCCCAAGTTCGAAAGAGTAGTACAACTTCCCATCATTGAAAACAAACAGGTTCAAAAAAAAATGTCACAGCGAGGCGAGGAAGGATTATGTTGGGTAAACCAAAATTGGGTTCCAACGAAATGAGGCAAATACCGGCAACAAAGCTAAAGATTGCATTTTTCCTGTTGGTTTAAACATTTCTGTTCGGTAGCCCAATTCTATATAGGAGTATATAGATGGTCAACTCAGGTGAGGCAGTAGGCTAATGAGATAACTGAGGTCTTGACAAACTCCTGTCCGCCCAAACACTAGTCCAAGATGTTGGTAGGTATATCATAGAAATGACAACTTGAGTGATGATCAGTGACACACTTGGTTTGTTTGTTTCTTTCTAATTTTGAAGGTCGAGGTTACAGCCCGGAGGTGGTGGGGCTGGGGGTCCGGAACCCAGGACCCTACAAAGATCTGACCCTGCAGTCGTGTTGTACGTGCAGCATTTGTAGTACCAGGGGCTTTTCAAGGGTGGGGGTTAGGGTTGCCTGTTAGTGTAGCTGAAGTCAGGAACTCTGGGTTCCCACAAACCCTGTATTCCATACCACC
>JADBJO010031274.1:10000-12500 GCA_016801955.1 Conus betulinus | reverse complement strand
TCGCCGGCTCGGGGCCATGCGATCGGCAAAAAGTTATCCAGAGTCACCAAAGGACGGGCAGAACCCGACTGGTTTTGAACTAATAAAAGCGCTCTTTCCCCGGGGGGGTCGGAGCTGGTCGGCATGTATTAGCTCTAGAATTACCACAGTTATCCAAGTAGATTTGGATCATCTAAGGAACCTCGACTGATTTAATGAGCCATTCGCGGTTTCACCGTACGAGGGTGTGAACTTAGACATGCATGGCTTAATCTTTGAGACAAGCATATGACTACTGGCAGGATCAACCAGAATGCAACCCGTGTTCTGCGTGTCTCCTCCTCCTCCTGATCCCTTGTCGGACAGAAGAACCAGCACAGCGGCCGATGCAGGCTTGCCGGTGGGACCGCTCTCACAGATGATGAGTCCGTGGGCGATCCGCGTTAGCGAGCCGGCGCAAGCAGCGCGCGGAGTCGGTCTTCACCAGAGACTGCGGTGGCGGCGGACAACAGATTCAGGGCCCAATCGCAAGCGAGAATCCTTCTTCGGTCCGACCGACGCCAGCCCCGAGACGGCAGCGGCAGCAGCAGCAGCAAAAACGGGGGGAGGGCCGGTCTAGCAGGGAGGGGAGAACGGGAGCCTGTCCCCGAACGCCTCGCCTGCTCGTTACCACGTGCCGGACCACGACCCGATGGGACGGGCGCGTCCTTCGCGAGATGAACCAGGCGTTACTCTTTCTGAGGCCGAAGGGGAGGGAGCCTCCTGTCCCACGCACCTAGGGCCCTCGTTCCGGGTTGGAGAGAACCGGCGAGGTCGCGCTCCCACCGTCGTCACCGATGGCACGCCACCATCTACGGACCGTCAAGACGCCGACCGCGCAGAGACCCAAACGTGTCCGTCGGAGAAACCGCGGCAGCCGTTCGAACTCACGCTGGGACTCGGCGCAAGCGGGAAGCGCTGCAGCCGGAGTGGCGGGATCGATCAATTTCTCGCGCACCCTTTACCGCCAGCACCGACTCAGACCTCGCACGCCGAGCGCTCGCGAAAAATGCCGAAGGAGAATGCGTGTACGGAACGGGGCGGACGCGCCGGGGCGAGCAGCCGGGCGAGACGCGGCCGCGATTCAGCTCGCCGCCCGTTCCCACACCTTAAGCAACTTCCAACCCGCTGCGGAAGCTCATGACGGCCGCGCTACCTAATCTTCAGCCTTAACATGGCGGCGCCCCGCCTTTCTGCTCTGGCGCCTTGCCGAGAAGTCTGGTATGACTGACAGTGATTTGTAGTTGCCCAGAGGGTCACGTTTGATAGGTCCTTCCCCCGCCGCCCCCCCCCCCTCCCTCCCCCCCCCCCAATGGAGTTTTCCTTGGGGGAGTGGAGGGGTGGGGGGGGGGTGTTTTCCTTATCTTACTCTCTGATTGTTTATTACCAATATATTCTCGGAATTAGCGTTATTCTCTATTCCACTTGTTTTTGTATGTGTGTGTGTGTGTGTGTGTGTGTGTGTGTATTATTTATTTATTTATTTATTTATTTATTCAATTGTTACATATTATGATTTCTTGTTAGAATTCCTTATGTCGTTCTTCTCACTGTCCGATTGCCATTTACTACCAATACATTCTCGGAATTATCGTTGTTGTTCTCCGTTCGTTATTATTAGTGTCAGTATTTTAATTTATGTATTTTTATTTATTTATTTATTTAATTATTTATTTTACTTATTTTATAATTATGACTCTTATTGTTATAATTGTATGTTGCTGTTGTTGCTGTCACTGTTATCATTATTATCATTATTGTTATTACGATCTTTATGGTCATTGTTATTGTTGTGATATTGTTCCTGCTATACGTATTATTATATTATTATTATTATTATTATATTATTATTATTTATTATTGTTGTTGTTGTTGTTGTCATTATTACTGTTACTGTTCTTTTTGTCTCTGTTTTTTTTTTTTTTTTTTTTTTTTTTTTTGGGGGGGGGGGTGGGGGGGGGGGGGGGGCGGGTTTGGTTTGGTGCTGCATCTTTGGCCGCCAGTCTTCCCAGCAACATCTTCAGCCTTAAGTGAGTGGCCAGACAGACACAGCTGTTATAATCAGCTCACCACATCATCATTTCTAGTCTTTCTCTCCTTCCTCTTCTTCATCACGTGATGATGGTATGCACATACAGGCATATATCTTCATGCGGACCCGGATGGCGGGGGCGCTGGCTGGCCCCCCCCCCCCCCCCCCCCCCCCCCCCCCCCCCCCCCCCCCCTGCATCTTCAGCCTTAAGTGAGCGGCCCGAGAGACAACACAGCTGGTGCAAGCAGGTCCTCGTCATCCTTTCTGTTCATTTTCTCTTCTTCTTCTTCTTCTTCATCTTGCCATGATGAGGACCATGACATATGCACATACACATGTCTATCTCTTCGTATGGCAGGCTTCCTGCATCTTCAGCCTTAAGTGAGACGCAACTGGTGTCTTCATCATCATCATCATTGTGTCTCCTTCTCCTTCTCGTTGTTCTTCAGC
>JADBJO010031273.1:0-16946 GCA_016801955.1 Conus betulinus | reverse complement strand
GGGGGAAGTTAAGAAAATTAATGGAGATGATGGGGGAAGGTAAGAAAATTAATGGGGGATGATGGGGGAAGGTAAGAAAATTAATGGGGGATGATGGGGGAAGTTAAGAAAATTAATGGGGATGATGGGGGAAGTTAAGAAAATTAATGGGGGATGATGGGGGAAGGTAAGAAAATTAATGGGGAAATTGATGGGGGAAGGTGGGGGAGTAAGAAATTAATGGGGATGATGGGGGAAGTTAGAAAATTAATGGGGATAATGAGAAGAGTTAAGAAAATTAATGAATTATACTTCAGCACTATAGTTCCTCACTCAGTCCACAAATTCACATACTAGCAACAACGAAAAACAACAATGTTTTTCTGTTACCTGCCTCTGCAGTGAATCACAACACCTCCACAAAACGTATCCCTCTTAGTCTCAGAATCCTGGCACTGAACAACCACCAACAGTGCTCCAAACACCAGATTCCACACCCTGACTACATCCAACATGGACCAGCATCCACTTTAACGTTAAAACAACAGCTCTGTCAAGCTTGAGAGTTCCCCCAACCCCTCTGACAAGTAGTGATTGATTGCAAAGACTAAACCATCTCCCAAGATTAGGGGAGATAACAACCTACTTAAGTAAACAAAACATTTTTCCCAAATGAAATAATCCTTCCAACACTAACCCGAACCCCCCTTATGCAAAATAATATAGGATACGCCAGCATACATCGAACCTACAAGCTGCCCCCCTCCACCCCCCTCCCCAAAATCTCATAACGGAACATGCCAACCAACATTTTTCCTACATCACAAGTCCACCCTAACCAATAGCAACTAAACAATTTATAACTAAACATACAACACCAACATAAATTTCAACAACTAAAATGATCTAAAACAATCCTTCACTAACCACAAACTAGAAATTTACAGTCAAAAAAATATAAAAAAAATCTTTTCAATCAATAATCATCAATCGCGTTGACAACACAGAGGGAGGTAAATGCCCACTCAACCTCCCCCCCCCCCCCCCCCCCCCCCCCCCCCCCCCCCCCCCCCGCCTAGACTTTGCTTCCCGTAGACCATTCTCGCGCCGATGACAATGATGGGGATTTTTTTTTTTTTTTTTAAGAAAAAATGATGTATGATGATGAGGGAAAGTTAAGAAAATTAATGGTGGATGACGGGTGGAGTTTTAAAAAATGATGGGGGGGGGGGGGGGGGGGGGGGGAGGGGAGAGTTAAAAAAAAAACTAATGGGGATGATGGGGATGAGGGGAGTTAAAGAAAAAAAATAGGGATGATGGGGGAAAGTTAGAAAGAAAATAATGGGATGATGGGGGAAAGTTAGAAAAAAAAAATGGGGATGATGGGGGAAGGTTAAAAAAAATTAACGTGGACGATGGGGGGGGAAGTTAACAAAAAAAAAAAAAAAATGATGGAGGCTGATGGGAGAAAGTTAGAAACATTAATGGGGAATGATGGGGGAGAATTCAGACAATTAATGGGGCATGGTGGGAGAAAGTTTTTTTTTTTTTTTTTTCAATTGGTGGGGGATAATGGCAGAAGGTCAAAAGAATTTATCTGGATAATGGGGAAAGTTATCAAAAAAAAGTTAATGGGGATGATGGGGAGAGACACGAAAGTGAATGAGGATGATGGGGGAATTGAAAAAATAAAGTTAATGGGGATGATGGAGGATGGAGAGACACGAAAGTGAATGAGGATGATGGGGGAATTGAAAAAAAAAGTTAATGGGGATGATGGGGGAGAGTCACGAAAGTGAATGAGGATGATGGGGGAATTTTTTTAAAAAGTTAATGGAGATGATGGAGGAGAGTTATAAAAATGGGGAATGATGGGGGAAGTAAAAAAAAAGAACAGTTAATGGGGATGATGGTGGAGAGTTAAGAAAAATAATTGGGGAAGAAAATTAATGGGGGATGAAGGGGGAAGTTAGAAAAAAAAAAAACTAATGGGGATGGATGGGAAAAAATTTTTAAAGGGGGAAGTTAAAAATTAATGGGGGATGGGGGGGAAGTTAAGAAAAATTAATGGGGGATGATGGAGGGAAGTTAAGAAAATTAATGGGGGGATGATGGGGGAGGAGGAAGTTAAGAAAAAATTGATGGGGATGATGGGGGAGTTAAGAAAAAAAATAATGGGGATGATGGGGGAAGTTAAGAAAATTGATGGGGATGATGGGGGAAGGTAAGAAAATAATGGGGGATGATGGGGGAAGGTAAGAAAATTAAATGGGGATGATGGGGGGGTTAAAAAAAAAAATTAATGGGGGATGATGGAGGATGGAGGAAGTTAAGAAAATTAAATGGGGATGATGGGGGAAGTTAAGAAAATTAATGGGGATGATGGGGGGGAAGGTAAGAAAATTAATGGAGGATGATGGGGGAAGGTAAGAAAATTAAATGGGGATGATGGAGAAAGTTAAAAAAAAAATAATGGGGGATGATGGAGGAAGTTAAGAAAATTAAATGGGGATGATGGAGAAAGTTAAAAAAAATTAATGGGGGGGATGGGGGGGAAGCTAGGAAAAAAACTAATGGGGATGATGGGGGAAAGTTTAAAGAAAGATTAATGGAGGATGATACTGGGTCGGGGGGGGGGGGGGGGGGGGGGTGGTGGTGAAAAATTAATGCAGATGATGGGTGAACTTTTAAATACATAATGGGGGGTGATAGGGAAAGTTTAAAAAAAAATATGGGGGAATGATGGAGGAAAGTTGTTTTTTTTTAATCTAATGGAGATGATGGGGAGAGTTTTTTTTTTTTTTTTTTTAAGTTAATCAAGTTGTCACACTGAGCAGAAATGCATGCGCGCACTCAGCCCAGCATTCACTCCGTGCACATGCAGTCGCCCCAAACAACCAGAAGGCGCACTGCAATAACTCTTCTCTCCCCCTCTTCTCCGGGGAATAATTTACTAAACGATAACCAGCTTTTTCCTGTGTATATATACAACAGCTTTGTTTTACAAGAATTATGTTCCGTTCCTCCTCTCCAGTGGAGGTACAAACATTCCACAGGTCACTAGCTGGGACCAAATTTCATCTCATTATACATGGTAAGCTGCAAGAACATCTTTACCAGTTTCTCCTCCTCACTGGAGAAACAATGCATATTTTTTTCCAAAGAAGAAACAAAAGACAGCTTAAAATACAGGGGCAACATCTGAGTTCCGACCCAGGGGGACAATCACAAATCATAGTGGGTCAACATGACAAACGCTTTCAAAGTTCTCTCACGACTGCCGCAGTTGTTGTCCTCTCCTACTAGGTTCTCCAACTCTGGAGTCAATTAGGTGCTGCCACAGCGCTGAGCCCAAATACGTGTTGTGCGACCCCATTACTAGTGCTGCCACAGCACTGAGCCCAAATACTAGTTGTGCGACCCCATTACTGGTGCTGCTACAGCACTGAGCCCAAATACTAGTTGTGCGACCCCATTACTGGTGCTGCCACAGCACTGAGCCCAAATACTAGTTGTGCGACCCCATTACTGGTGCTGCCACAGCACTGAGCCCAAATACTAGTTGTGCGACCCCATTACTGGTGCTGCCACAGCACTGAACCCAAATACTAGTGTGCGACCCCATTACTGGTGCTGCCACAGCACTGAACCCAAATACTAGTTGTGCGACCCCATTACTGGTGCTGCTAGCACCAGGAAGGGCTGAAAAACAAATGAAGTCCGTGTAAATAATCTATTTCAGAATCTGAATAATGATAAATTCTTTTCCCTTTTTTTTCCCTTTTCTTGACTCTCTTTTCTCTCCCCATCTGTCTATACCTCCCCTGGTAATGGTAGATTGCAGGTGAATCTCGTTCCGCAGTTCCAAACAACCTGTCTGGTCAGTGTCACCAATCCATCTCCTTCCTTTATTTTTCCTTCCTGCGCTCTTCCTGAGTACATATTCAGTGAGTACTCATCTAACTCTACGCATTACCAGCCCTTGCTTACTTGACCAATGGACAACGTCCGTCCATTTTCCTGAGCGATTCAACCAATGATCACCCTACGTCTGTAGCCACCAGCGACACTGATCACACTGGTCAGGCCACGTAAATTGTCCTTTCTTTTACCTTTCCTTTTCCCACCTAGGGAAATGCTTTATATCAAATAAGGGCGAACGCGACGGAACGTCACATGTCGCCATGTGAGGCTACGTCACATGACACAGGACGATGGGGGAAGTTAGAAAAAAAAAAAAATGATGGGATATGATGGAGAAAAGTTAGAAAAAAAAAAATTGATGGGATATGATGGAGAAAGTTAGAAAAAAAAATGATGGGATATGATGGAGAAAGTTAGAAAAAAAAAAATGGGGGATGATGGGGAAAGTTTTTTTTTTTAAATCAGTGATGATGATGGGGAAAAGTAAAGAAAATTAATAAGAAAGATGGAGGAAGTAAGAAAAAAATAATGGGGATGATGAGGGAAGTTAGAAAAAAAAAAAAACTTAAGGGGCGATCATGAAGAAAGTAAGAAAAGAATTAATGGGGGATGATGGGGGAAAAAACGAAATTGATGGCGAATGTCTGAGGACACGATCGCCAATCTTTTATCCAGAATCTGTCATGAGGATGTGGGTGGGGGTGTGCATACAGGGGAGGATACTCTCATCACTCATCATAATCAAATTATCCTCCAATGCAGAGAAGCATGGCAAGTGCAGATGTGTTGTGTCTTTTGTGAAGCTCCACGAGTAGCTGCCAGTGGTGGTTCTTCTGGAGGTGACTATGAAGAGTTCACCCTGGACAAAGGCGCGAATGGTGTGACCACAGTGCAACAGCAGCCTGGCCCATCTGGTGCTGGTGCAGACAACGTGTACGCCGAGGTCAAGAAGCCGAAGAAGTCGACCCCTGCGGTGGCTGCTCCTGCCGATGAAACCGCAAACGTGTATGCCGTGGTGGCCAAGAAACAGGGGAAGCTGGACATGTCTCCACAAACTGCTGAACCAGGACCCTCAGCAAGACCCAAACCAGCCCTAAAAACCCAAAACCAAAAAGGGGCAAGCAGAACAAAACCGCTGGACAAAGAGCTCAGGAGGCAGAAGGTGAGAAGAGTTGTTAAGCTGCCCTTTTTTTTTTTTTTTTTTTTTTTTTTGAAGGATGATGTGAAAGGTCAAGGTTGCACTACATCACAAATCAGGAAATTTATTTTGATTTAGACTGCAACTCGTCGCTTGTACTCTGAATCTCCTTTTTTTTCCTAAGAATTTTTCATCGTAATCTACTTTCTCCTTTCATAAGAATCAAATTTTCTTCAGAACACAATTAAATTAGTGAATAAACATACATGTATAAACTGCTTTGGGTGGAAGTCTATCATACTTTGTGTGTGTGTGTGTGTGTGTGTGTGTGTGTGTGTGTGTGTGTGTGTGTGTGTGTGTGTGTTGTTGTTGTTGTTGTTGTTGTTGTGTTGTGAGTTGTTGTTGTTGTTGTTGTTGTTTGTTGTTGTGTTGTCTTCAGTTTAACGTCTTTCCACATTAAGTGATATTAGACGAAGGGAAAGGATTTGAGAGGGGGGGAGCATGAGGAGGAGGTGGGGGGTGGGTTATCTGGCAGTCATATACAAAAAAAAAATAAAAAAAGCATCTTTACAATCTTTACAATACAATAAAAAAAAAAAAAAAAAAAAAAAAAAAGAAAGGTATGGATAAACCAACTTTAAATAACTATATTTGATCATAATACAAACTATAACAAATGTCCCCCATAGGACTGCGTAGTAAACAGTTCGCAAAATCAAACAACAAACTAAAATTCTCAAGGATACTGTCAAAAGAACTTTCAGAAATAGCCGGTTAAATAGGTCTCAGTCTCTGGCATTCCAGAAGAATGTGTTGGTTTGAAATTTGTTCACCGCACAGACATTTAAACATTCTTGCTGAATTTTGTTTTGAAGGCATTAAGCTTTATCCTATAAGACAGCGAAGTAATGTGTCTACATTTGAAACTGTTGCTATAATTCACAGCTATTTTGTTTGTTAAACCAACCGAATTCAGTAAGTGACCAGAGAATTTCTCCTTCCTATGAAGAGATTTTGAAACTTTGTTCCACGATGCTTGCGCCAGCAAATGATACCGTTCTGTAACGGATAAAGGAACTCTGTGTGTGTGTGTGTGTGTGTGTGTGTGTGTGTGTGTGTGTGTGTGTGTGTGTGTGGTGTGTGCGTGCGTGCGTGCGTGCGTGCGTGTGTGAAAAGAAGCATTGAATGATGCGGGAAATTCAAGTCTTATTTATTTTTTGTTGTTCCTCTCTGACCAGATCCAGCTAGGACTATTTCAGCTGTCTTTGCCATTGCCTTTAGGGTTCTGATCCCTGTTTTACTAGAAGTCGCCAGCTGTATCATGAGATCACAGGCTGATGAGTCCACAAGCCCCCGTGCTCAACCTCTATGGCGAGGACTCTCGCTTGGAAGCCAGAGTCCCTCATGGTGCAGATCCTGATCTTATTTTGTGGCGTCACTCAAGGACACCGGGATATTCTCTTTAAAGTTAATAGGGTATTCCACGCATAGCATGCACTGAAAGAATGAAAAAATATGCTGCCTGCTATGTGTGTACATGTCATCCATACTAAAAGCCAGACTGGCCTTCTTCTTTCCATCCACATATGTTGGTTTGAATCCCGGCAGTGTCAGGAAAACAAATCTGTCAGCAGATGGACCTCTAGGAGTCATGACCTGGACGCAGTGAGTTCAGTGCCAAAACTCTTGCCTGAGGAGAATTTCTCTGAAGACCTTCTGCTTTGAAACTGTCCCCAGAGTTCCCGCTGGCTGGACGAGCAGGGTGTTCTTTTTGAAACGTAGCAGTCTGTGTATGGGGGAAAGAAATCTCCATAGTTATATCTTTATCTGCAGAAATCTCCATAGTTATATCTTTATCTGCAGAAAATCTTCATAGTTATCTTTATCTGCATAAATCTCCATAGTTATATATCTTTATCTGCATAAATCTTCATAGTTATATCTTTATCTGCATAAATCTCCATAGTTAATCTTTATCTGCAGAAATCTCCATAGTTATATCTTTGTCTGCAGAAATCTCCATAGTTATATCTTTATCTGCAGAAATCTCCACAGTTATATCTTTGTCTGCAGAAATCTCCATAGTTATATCTTTATCTGCATAAATCTCCATAGTTATATCTTTATCTGCAGAAATCTCCATAGTTATATCTTTATCTGCAGAAATCTCCATAGTTATATCTTTATCTGCATAAATCTCCATAGTTAGTTATATCTTTATCTGCATAAATCTCCATATTTACATATTTCTCTGCTTAAATCTTCATAGTTATATCTTTATATCTGCATAATTATTGTATAATGAGAAACAAGCCATTTTTGTTTTTTTTTTTTTCGGTCTTCCCAAGATCATGTGGAGTACCATTTAGTGAAAGAAAGCAGCCAATAACGACCAGTGTGTGTTTCAGCAGCAGAGTACGGCAACATTGCCCCGCTGCCCCGAGCTGCACAGCAGGCGGAAGGATCGGTGTATGAAAACTATGTCCTCCCGAAGGATGGCAGGGATCCTGTCAGCGCTGATGCTGTCCACGCCCGTTCTGTAAGACACACAGACTCTGTCGACACCCGCATCTGATGTTGTTGTTTATTTCTTTTTCATCTTTCCTCTATTTACTGACCAGACTTTGTCCTGCCGAAATTGTCCAACAATTCCGACATAAAGAAAGACAGATTGCAGTGTGTCACAGTAATACAGGCCAAAAGACAAAGACACGGAAGGAGTGCAAAGGAACATTCATCTCACACGCAATATATAACAGTGTGTGCATTTTCAATCAAGATGTCTTCTTCCGACACTGTAGAGAACAGACATACAACACCACACTCCCAAGTTCTCAGATAGCATTGCATTCTTACGCTACCATCAATCATGGTTTTATTGAATGAGCATTACATGGCTTTCGATGTATGTGCTTATTCGTATTTTGCATTATAACCTGTTTAATGTGTGTGTGCTACATTTGTGTGTGTGTGCCTGTGTGCATGTTTAAGTGTGTATGTTTGGGGGGTGGGGAGGAGGTATGTGTGTAGATATTGCGTAGACTGTTGATGTTGTACGTGTCAGATCTTTCTCTCTGGACTTAAGTGTTCAGTGTTTGAGGGATTACAATGTCTTGAACGTCATTCTTGAGCGTTTTGTGGAATCCCAGCATGCCTTGGCATGCATTGATCTGACAGTCTCAATCTTCGAATGCTTGTCACCTCATGATTTACGAACCCATCGGCTTACTCCTTTGTGTAAAGCAAAATGCTTTTCGTTGTAAATGTTTAATGTTCTCTCGTCCTCTCACATTACAGTGGTATTGGTCTTCCTGTAGCAGGGCTTGTATTGGTGCAGAAATGCAGAAACAGCACGACACTGTCGCTGTGTTAACTGCTACATTAGCACTAAAAGGCTATTCAGCTATGATGTTTTTTTTTTTTTTTTTTGTTTCATATTTGTTTTGTATCCCAAAGCATTTCATATCAGAGTCCTTATTCTGTATTTTCATCAGATGTTTTGTCCAATTCACAGCCCTCATTAGTGATCTTCATCAACCCCTCCATCCTTTAGCAGCTTTAACTCTGAAGTTTCCATCCGACCTTTCCACGTGTTAGCACCATCAGCCACTGATCTTCACCACACCTTCCTCCTTGTAGAGACTTCACGCAGATTTTCATCAGCGCCTCGCTCCATTCGTAGCCTTCACTCACTGACCTTCGTCTGGGCCTCTCTCAGTGTAGAGCCTTCACTGTGATTTTCATCAGTCTCTTCCTCCTTTCAGAGCCTTCACTGTGATTTTCATCAGTCTCTCCCTCCTTTCAGAGCCTTCACTGTGATTTTCATCAGTCCCTTTCAGAGCCTTCACTGTGATTTTCATCAGTCTCTCCCTCCTTTCAGAGCCTTCACTGTGATTTTCATCAGTCCCTCCTCTTAGAGCCTTCACTGTGATTTACATCAGCCCCTCCCTCCTTTCAGAGCCTTCACTGTGATTTACATCAGTCCCTCCTTTCAGAGCCTTCACTGTGATTTTCATCAGTCCCTCCTTTCAGAGCCTTCACTGTGATTTTCATCAGTCCCTCCTCCTTTCAGAGCCTTCACTGTGATTTTCATCAGTCCCTCCCTTTCAGAGAGCCTTCACTGTGATTTTCATCAGTCCCTCCCTCCTTTCAGAGCCTTCACTGTGATTTTCATCAGTCCCTCCCTCCTCTTAGAGAGCCTTCACTGTGATTTTTCATCAGTCCCTCCTTTCAGAGCCTTCACTGTGATTTACATCAGTCCCTCCTTTCAGAGCCTTCACTGTGATTTACATCAGTCCCTCCTTTCAGAGCCTTCATTGTGATTTAGTCAGTCCCTCCCTCCTTTCAGAGCCTTCACTGTGATTTTCATCAGTCCCCTCCTTTCAGAGCCTTCACTGTGATGATTTACATCAGTCCCTCCTTTCAGAGAGCCTTCACTGTGATTTACATCATCAGTCCCTCCTTTCAGAGCCTTCACTGTGATTTACATCAGTCCCTCCTTTCAGAGCCTTCACTGTGATTTTCATCAGTCCCTCCCTCCTTTCAGAGCCTTCACTGTGATTTTCATCAGTCCCTCCCTCCTTTCAGAGCCTTCACTGTGATTTACATCAGTCCCTCCCTCCTTTCAGAGCCTTCACTGTGATTTACATCAGTCCCTCCTTTCAGAGCCTTCACTGTGATTTACATCAGTCCCTCCCTCCTTTCAGAGCCCTTCACTGTGATTTTCATCAGTCCCTCCCTCCTTTCAGAGCCTTCACTGTGATTTTCATCAGTCCCTCCCTCATTTCAGAGCCTTCACTGTGATTTTTCATCAGTTCATCAGTCCCTCCTCCCTCCTTTCAGAGCCTTCACTGTGATTTTCATCAGTCCCTCCCTTTTCAGAGCCTTCACTGTGATTTTCATCAGTCCCTCCCTCCTTTCAGAGCCTTCACTGTGATTTTCATCAGTCCCTCCCTCCTTTCAGAGCCTTCACTGTGATTTTCATCAGTCCCTCCCTCCTCTTAGAGCCTTCACTGTGATTTTCATCAGTCCCTCCCTCCTTTCAGTGCCTTCACTGTGATTTTCATCAGTCCCCTCCCTCCTCCTTTCAGTGTAAAATGAAAAAGATATGATTTGTGGGATAGGGATGGGAGAGGGAGAGAAGGGAGGTGGGGGTGGAGAGAGGGGGGTGGGGTAAAGCAGGAGGATAGGGGAAGGAGTGGGCTGTAATGAGATGAAAAGAAAAAGAGGAGAACTAACAAACTGCTTTTTGTTAACAAAGATTAAAAGGAAGAAGAGTAAAATAGGGTTTAGAATAATGGATAGCACTTCACACACATGAAAGGCCAGAAGGGTTGATGGGGATGATGCAGGACATGCACAATAGAAGTATTCCTACATCCTGCCCCTGATACCTTCCAAGCCACCACCAAGGCAGTGGAGCAGACACCAGAAGCTTCCTGCAATGAACTTAAATGGCAGACTTGGTGTGAACAAGAATAAAGGCATGCAGAAGTGCTTCTCCATTAAGGAGTGTGTAGTTGATTTCCCCAACTCACTGTGTGTTGTTGATTTCCCCAGCATGCTGTGTGTTGTTGATTTCCCCAGCATGCTGTGCGTTGTTGATTTCCCCAGCATGCTGTGTGCTGTTGATTTCCCCAGCATGCTGTGTGTTGTTGATTTCCCCAGCATGCTGCTGTTGTTGATTTCCCCAACATGCTGTGTGTTGTTGATTTCCCCAGCATGCTGTGTGTTGTTGATTTTCCCAGGATCTTCAGTTATGTATCTCTCTGTCTCTCTTTGTCTGTCTGTCTGTCTGTCTGTCTGTCTCTGTGCTTCTCTCTCTCTCTCTCTCCTCTCTCTCTCTCTCTCCCTCTCTCTCTCCCTCTCTGTCTGTCTGTCTTTCTGTCCGTATGTATGTATGTATGTATGTATGTATGTATGTATGTATGTATGTATGTATGTATGTATGTATGTGTGTGTGTGTGTGTGAGTGTGTGTGTGTGTTTGTTGTGTGTGTGTGTGTGTGTGTGTGTGTGTGTGTGTGTGTGTGTGTGTGTGTGTGTGCGCGCGCGTATGTGTGTGCATGCTTGACTGTGTGTTTGCATGTTAGTTTGTATGTGTGTGCGCATGTGGGTGTGTGTGTGATAATAAGCACTGTGATTTTATCCTTCCTTGCAGGAGGTTATAGAGGCTGCACAGGACGACGACGATAATAAAGCCTGTGATGTGATTTTATCCTTCCTTGCAGGAGGTTCCACGGGCTGCACAGTACGACGACGATAATAAGCACTGTGATTTTATCCTTCCTTGCAGGACGACGATGGCTCTCGCACAGTCAATGCTGATGGACTGGTCTACACCACCGTGGCCTTCACAGAAAGCCAGCGACAGAAGGAGAAGAAACGGCGCCTGAGCGTGAATTCACAGAGTATGCCGGCCTCGACTTCACCAAGATGGCTGCAGAAACCAAAAAGAAGTGAAAAGTCTGTGTTTTCTGCAAGGCAGAAGATGATGGCGCGCGCGCGCGCGCGCGCGCGTATGTGTGTGTGTGTGTGTGTGTGTGTGTGTGTGTGTGTGTGTGTGTGTGTGTGTGTGTGTGTGTGTGTGTGTGTGTGTGTGTGTGTTCATGCATGCATGCATGCACAAGTCTGTGCGTTTCTGTGCATGTGTGTGTTCAAAGAAATCGTCTCTGAAGGGTCAAAATGGCATGGATGGTTAGCAGTTCAAATAGATTTAAAAGAATTTTGGATCTTTATTCTCTCTCTCTCTCTCTCTCTCTCTCTCTCTCTCTCTCTCTCTCTCTCTCTCTCTCTCTCTCTCTCTCTCTCTTTTTACTCTTCTTGCATTTTTGGGGCGTATGTGTCAACTTGTACGCAAACCCTTCTCCCTACAGTTTTACTAAAGGCTGTGGAGATGAGGGTAACATCTAAACTTGGGATAGAAGAAGATTATCAGATCATCCGAGGGACAGTCCCTGTGTGTGTGTGTGTGTGTGTGTGTGTGTGTGTGTGTTCTTCAGCATTTGCCCAACAAACAATGACTGAAAATACTGAATGTCAGGGGGACAAACAGACTGCTTTTAAAGACTGCAGGAACTGTACATACAGTCCAAGTGAACACAGCTCTGTTCTGTCATAGTCGTGTATGGATTGCCAAACTTCACCATGAAAGAAAGGGTCAGAGCACAAAGAGGTGCAGACCACTGGATGATTTTTAGTGCAATCATGCCATCTCACTGTCTCCCTCTGATACCAAAGGTAACAGGCTCTTTCTGTTCAGATACCGGGCCCAATAAGGCTGTGAACAGCCAGGCAGCCGTCTAGTAGGAAAAGACAATGTACATGAGCTTGAGCAATGTTCTCTCACACTTAAGATCAAAAGCAGCTATCAGTTTGTCCCCCTCATAAAGTTGTATGGGACAGGTCTGTTGGATAGTCTGTATTCAACAATCCAATGGCAGCTGTTAGTACTTATAAGTTACGCAACAATGTGTTGTTTTTGTGATGTGTTTATTATGAGAGTTTTCAATGTTATTTCAAACTTTTCCCACTTGTTAAGGAGCTGAGATCACTGGATGTATTCTATTCAACAGTATTGATCTTGTACTTATGTTATGTATAGTGACATCAAGTCTTACCATTGTATGGAAGGAATATAGCGTAGACCCCAGTCTTTGTTTTTCTTTCATTGGAGTTTCTGTGATTATGATTTCAGTTGTTTACCAATGCTGTGTCGTACAATGTCATCATAGTGCAGTGTTTACAGGATACACTGTTTACAGAATACACTGTTGACATAACACACTGTTGACAGGCTACACTGTTGACAGGATACACTGTTGACAGGACACACTGTTGACAGGATACACTGTTGACAGGATACATTGTTGACAGGGTACACTGTTTACACAGGATACACTGTTGACATAACACACTGTTGACAGGATACACTGTTGACAGGTCACACTGTTGACAGGATTCAGCATTTACAGGACACAGTTTGGCCACCTTCATGCAAAGGCCACCATTTCCCCATGGCTTCTGGAGATTGTCATTGGACAGATGTGGTGGCGCGCCCTCTGGAGGGAGAGCTCACTTAGTCTGGCTCACAAACTGAGCAGTCATTGTCATCAGCAGTGGGCTTTAGTAGGTGATGTCCTGCATATGTTGGATCAGAACAGGCGTCACTGAACACCACCAAAATGATTCAGCAGCAGTGAAGTGTCTCCACCATGGGTTGCCCCTCGACAACTTGACCTTAACGTCTCCCTGTGGATTGCTTGGGTTGTGGTGGGCTGGGCTGTGGCTGTGGATAGGGGTAGGGGTGGGGGGGGGGGGGTGGGGGGGGGAATGAATGAGTGGCATGGCTGCAATGTCACTGAGGCACAGAAGGTGGGACAGCAAAAAGAACAAAAAGAAAAGAAAAAAAAAAAAAAAAAAAAAAAAAAAGTAAAAAGAGAAACAGAAAAGAAAAAAAAAATCCCTTTCCCTTTAGTTGGCAAGGCTCTTTATTCCAAAGACCCATCAACCTGTAAATAATGTATTGAATGTCAGTATGTAAATCATCAATTAAAACAATGTAAACAGACTTGTAAGACATGTAAAACAGCCTTTGGTGAAGATTAAACATATACTACATCCACCTATATATAATTTATAATTATGTTTCGTGAAGATAAAGCACAGTTCAAGTGAAAATTGTAGGTTTTAGAAACAATACCCCCCACATACACACACTCACACACAAAACATAGCCACCCACCTCCCCCAGGATTTCAGTACTTTGTTTCGGTCACTATATTAGACATCCACTATCGTAGTTCTACTGTAACTTGGGAATGTTTGAATCAGTGTTTATGTAAGACAGTCGTGGTTGCAGTCACACTACAGCGTGGGACTGTCGGCATTGGTGTCGTGATAGGACATTACAGGCTTGATAATCTAAATGAGTGTAGAGGTTTTCCAAATTCTGTTAAAACCCAAGGGAGGGAAGGGGGGGGGGGGGGGGGGGGGACTCTCTCCTCCCAAAATGTTGTAAAAACCAAGGGAGGGAAGGGGGGGGGGGGGGGAGGGACTCTCTCCTCCCAAAAATGTTGTAAAAACCAAGGGAGGGAAGGGGGGGGGGGGTTGTAAGGTAGGGACTCTCTCCTCCCAAAATGTTGTAAAAACCAAGGGAGGGAGGGGGGGGGGGGGGGGGGTACTCTCTCCTCCCAAAATGTTGTAAAAACCAGGGAGGGAAGGGGGGGGGGGGGGGGGGGGGGTAGGGACTCTCTCTCCCCCAAAATGTTGTAAAAACCAAGGGAGGGGGGGGGGGGGGGGGGGTAGGGACTCTCTCCTCCCAAAATGTTGTAAAAACCAAGGGAGGGAAGGGGGGGGGGGGGTAGGGACTCTCTCCTCCCAAAATGTTGTAAAAAACCAAGGGAAGGAGGGGGGGGGGGGGGGGGACTCTCTCCTAGGGACTCTCTCCTCCCAAAATGTTGTAAAAACCAAGGGAGGGAAGGGGGGGGGGGGGTAGGGACTCTCTCCTCCCAAAATGTTGTAAAAACCAAGGGAGGGAAGGGGGGGGGGTAGGGACTCTCTCCTCCCAAAATGTTGTAAAAACCAAGGGAGGGAAGGGGGGGGGGGGGGGGGGGGGAGGGACTCTCTCCTCCCAAAATGTTGTAAAAACCAAGGGAGGGAGGGAAGGGGGGGGGGTAGGGACTCTCTCCTCCCAAAATGTTGTAAAAACCAAGGGAGGGAGGGGGGGGGGGGGTAGGGACTCTCTCCTCCCAAATGTTGTAAAAAACCAAGGGAGGGAAGGGGGGGGGGGGGGGGGGGGACTCTCTCCTCCCAGGGAGGGAAGGGAGGGGGGGGGGGGGGGGGGGGGGGTAGGGACTCTCTCCTCCCAAAATGTTGTAAAAACCAAGGGAGGGAAGGGGGGGGGGGGGGGGGGGACTCTCTCCTCCCAAAATGTTGTAAAAACCAAGGGAGGGAAGGGGGGGGGGGGGGGTAGGGACTCTCTCCTCCCAAAATGTTGTAAAAACCAAGGGAGGGGAGGGGGGGGGGGGGGGTAGGGACTCTCTCCTCCCAAAATGTTGTAAAAACCAAGGGAGGGAAGGGGGGGGGGGGGGGGGGGGGGACTCTCTCCTCCCAAAATGTTGTAAAAAACCAAGGGAGGGAAGGGGGGGGGGGGGGACTCTCTCCTCCCAAAATGTTGTAAAAACCAAGGGAGGGAAGGGGGGGGGGGGGGGTGGGGGGAGGGACTCTCTCCTCCCAAAATGTTGTAAAAACCAAGGGAGGGAAGGGGGGGGGGGGGGGGGGGGGGGGGGGGGGGGGGGGTAGGGAGGACTCTCTCTCCTCCCAAAATGTTGTAAAAACCAAGGGAGGGAAGGGGGGGGGGGGGGACTCTCTCCTCCCAAAATGTTGTAAAAACCAAGGGAGGGAAGGGGGGGGGGGGGGGGGGGGAACTCTCTCCTCCCAAAATGTTGTAAAAACCAAGGGAGGGGGGGGGGGGGGGGGGGGGACTCTCTCCTCCCAAAATGTTGTAAAAACCAAGGGAGGGAAGGGGGGGGGGGGGGGTAGGGACTCTCTCCTCCCAAAATGTTGTAAAAACCAAGGGAGGGAAGGGGGGGGGGGGGGGGACTCTCTCCTCCCAAAATGTTGTAAGGACTCTCTCCTCCCAAAATGTTGTAAAAAACCAAGGGAGGGAAGGGGGGGGGGGGGGGGGGGTAGGGACTCTCTTCCTCCCAAAATGTTGTAAAAAACCAAGGGAGGGAAGGGGGGGGGGGGGGAGGGACTCTCTCCTCCCAAAATGTTGTAAAAACCAAGGGAGGGAGGGAAGGGGGGGGGGGACTCTCTCCTCCCAAAATGTTGTAAAAACCAAGGGAGGGAAGGGGGGGGGGGGGGGAACTCTCTCCTCCCAAAATGTTGTAAAAACCAAACAAGGGAAGGGAGGGGGGGGGGGGGGGGGGGGGGGGGTACTCTCTCCTCCCAAAATGTTGTAAAAAACCAAGGGAGGGAAGGGGGGGGGGGGGGTAGGGACTCTCTCCTCCCAAAATGTTGTAAAAACCAAGGGAGGGAAGGGGGGGGGGGGACTCTCTCCTCCCAAAATGTTGTAAAAACCAAGGGAGGGAAGGGGGGGGGGGGGTAGGGAACTCTCTCCTCCCAAAATGTTGTAACCAACCAAGGGAGGGGGGGGGGGGGGGGGGGGTACCCTCTCCTCCCCCAAAATGTTGTAAAAAAACCAAGGGGAGGGAAGGGGGGGGGGTAGGGACTCTCTCCTCCCAAAATGTTGTAAAAAAACCAAGGGAGGGAAGGGGGGGGGGGGGGGGGGGGGGGTAGGGACTCTCTCCTCCCAAAATGTTGTAAAAACCAAGGGAGGGAAGGGGGGGGGGGGGTAGGGACTCTCTCCTCCCCAAAATGTTGTAAAAACCAAGGGAGGGAAGGGAGGGAAGGGGGGGGGGGGTAGGGGACTCTCTCCTCCCAAAATGGGTAAAAACCAAGGGAGGGAAGGGGGGGGGGGGTAGGGACTCTCTCCTCCCAAAATGTTGTAAAAACCAAGGGAGGGAAGGGGGGGGGGGGGGTAGGGGACTCTCTCCTCCCAAATGTTGTAAAAACCAAGGGAGGGAAGGGGGGGGGGGGGGTAGGGGACTCTCTCCTCCCAAAATGTTGTAAAAACCAAAGGGAGGGAAGGGGGGGGGGGGGGTAGGGACTCTCTCCTCCCAAAATGTTGTAAAAAACCAAGGGAGGGGGGGGGGGGGGGGGTAGGGACTCTCCTCCCAAAATGTTGTAAAAACCAAGGGAGGGAAGGGGGGGGGGGGGGGACTCTAGGGACTCTCTCTCCTCCCAAAATGTTGTAAAAACCAAGGGAGGGAAGGGGGGGGGGGGGGGGGTTGTAAAAACCAAGGGGGGGGGGGGTAGGGACTCTCTCCTCCCAAAATGTTGTA
>JADBJO010031272.1:2500-16947 GCA_016801955.1 Conus betulinus | reverse complement strand
GTTGTGTTGAGAGGAGATCAGGGTTGTGCTTATTAAAAAAAAAATTTTTATTCCTTTCCTGGTGGCCTTGTCGGTCTTAAGCGTGCAGACGAGAAGAATGTCACAACCCAGCGGCACTGTCCACAGGTGTTAGCAGGCCGGAAACATGAAAAATTCCTCAACGTTCATTAATGCAATGAAGTTCAGTGATACAATTAATCTTTAATAAGAGAAGAAGGTCATGCAAGTTCAGTGTAATCATTAAATCTGATTAGAAAGGTGAGTTAGCAGTTCTATGCTGTATTTTATACCTATCAGGAAGAGAGTTTTCATCTTGTTCAGTGTTACAATTATTCCTATTGGAAGGACAGTTTAATAACAGTTCTATGCGGTATTTATAGCTATCAGGAAGAGAGTTTTTTATCTTAATCAGCATTACAATTACTCCTACTGGAAGGACAGTTTAACAGTTCAGTGTCTAAATTAGGAAAGTTTAGCAGTTCAGTGTTATGATTATTAATCATGTTGGGAGTAGAGTCGAAGCAGTTTAATGTAACAATAAATGCGACTTGAAGGTGACTTTAACCTCTGTGATGTTAGTGTTCAAGAGCTTAACCAGTTCAGTGTTGCACCTTATTTTGTTTAAAGGACAGTTAACCCACTTCAGGTTCTAATCAGTCCTTTTGGAAGGAGAGTTTGAACTGGTTTCAATGGTTACAGTTAATCCTGTTGGAAGAAGAGCTCAGCCATTTCAGTGTTTGAAGTAATGTCATTAAAGGATGAGTTTGGTCACCTCACCTGTTACAACTGATTTCATTGGAGGAGAATTTAGCACTTCAGTGTTATAACTTAAGGTATTAGAGAAAGAGTCTAACCCCTTAATGTACAAACTATGCAAAGAGCATGTCATCATAGTGTAGCACTACCCCCCTCTTGTGTGTGTGTGTGCATGTGCAGGTGTGGTGTATGCGCACATTTCACTTCTGTGTGTGTGTATTTCCTTTTCCTTTCAGTGTATTTTCTGCAGAATTTTGCCCAGCTTTCTGTTCACGTGGCCTTAGAGTTTGCCGATGACATAACATCATTTTATTGCCTCAACTGCGAGACTGGTCTAATCTGGTTCGTATTAGTCAGGTGCAATGAGACGCAGGAGAAAAATAGGGGATTTTCTGTCTTTCTTTGCATTTTGGATGATGATGATCATCATCATAATTCACATCATCACAGCTATCATCATCATCACTGACGATGGATCTTGAGAAAAAGAAACATGTTTTTTGTTTCTTTCTGTCTTTGGTGTGCAGTGATACCGGTCCGTTTCTTCAGTGGGGAGGAAATGATTGTCGGCGCACAGAGTAAAGAAGAGTTCACCACCAAGCTGATCCTTGCTGCTGAACGCTTTTCCATGGGAAAAGGTCTGAACTGCCCAAAGGTATCGACCAGGACCCCCCACCCTACCCCACTACTTTTCTGATGTTCCTACATTCCACCTGCCGTCCCATCTAAAATCTAATTTCAGAAGAAAAAAAGGAGAAAATTGGGTACAAATACTGTTTGAAAAGGTGCTGCAGCTGTTTTGTGGCAAGGTAAGGGAGATAATCCGTTATGAGGCAACCTGTAATGTTTGTTGTTTTGTTTCTTTGGGTGTTTATTTTTTTTTTTCCTTTAAGATTAGTGACAATTCTTAACCCTTAGCAGCTGAAGGGGCCAAGAGAGGCAGGAAGGTTTTCTGTTGTGTTTTTGGGTTTTTTTTTTTTTTTTTCTTTCTTCACAGCCTGGTCATTACCAGCATGCAGACAAGCAGAATGTTCACGCCCTGCTGTCGCTGTCCGCGGGCGATAGCAGGCAGAAAACATGGAAAATTCCTCAACGTTTCATTGATGCAGTCAAGAGGGAATAGTCTGCCCACTTAGCGTTGGGGGGGATGTGTTAGCAAGCTGCACACCCTTATTTTATTTCACTGTTTAATGCTCTAATGTGAACCTGGTTGACCTCAACAGTTTTGAAACAAAAGAAGCTAGTGCTTGGTTTTCCCCCCGTTGCACGCCTGGATTCACTGGACCCATGACAAAGGATCGGTCGGGCAAAGAGGTGGCATGATCCTCTTGATTAGTGAAGTGCTTAGGAAGCGCTGAGAAGGGGTTGGATCACAAGTATTTCCAGGTGAGAGTGGAATGTTCTTCACCTGTTATCTCTTGAATAGTGTGAAGCCTTAGACAACGCTGAGAAGGGCTTGGATCTCAAGTATTTCCAGGTAAGGGTAGAATGTTTTTCACCTGTTATCTCTTGATTAGTGTGAAGCCTAAACACAGCGCTGAGAAGGGCTTGGATCACAGGTATTTCCAGGTAAGAGTGGAATGAATTTACCTGTTGTCTCCTGATTGAAGTGTAAAATAATGGAACAGAATGAATGCAAACAAATATCTTTATTTTGTACCTGTTTGCTGTGTTTTCTAATGGACAGATCATGTCCACACAATTGAAGTTATTAATTTAAATGTACAGTAACCAGTTCCTTGAGTGTCTAGTCTTTCCTGTGCTACCAAACACAATGTTTGTTTGCTTCTGTTGAACAATTTACTTGGGGTGGGGGAGGGCAGACTTTACAATTCCTGTGTCATCATATTAATGGCTTAGCAAAGTTTTTTTTCTTTTTTTTTAAATGGGGGATGGGGGGGGGGGGGGGGGGGGGAGGGAGGGGTGAGGGGGGGAAGGGGGCTTAGGAACGGAGGGAAAGAAAAAAAAAAATGAGAACGAAGAATCGGGAAAATGTAATTTTTTTTTTAATGACATTGTTTTTTAATTAAAAAAAATCATTTTTCAAACACATACATTACAAACCATTACATACATAGCAAATGATTATATAATGAATACAAACATCACAAACCGATCAACCAAAACATCCATGCACACAAAACAGGGACTGGGGCCGGATGCTTGGGGGAGAGGTGGGGGCAAGGGCAGGGGATGGATCCACTAACATCCTCATGCAGAACATGAATCATGCATGTGTACAAACATTCAACTGTTCTCAAAACCCCGCAGGTGGAGTATACCTTGACGAATGTGGGTAGATTTCAGGTGAAGTACACTTGTCATGTTTTGAACTCTAATGTTCAGATTATTCGAGAATCAACTTGTACAAAAAAACAGGTTTGTTCAGATTGCGCACAAGTTCCATTTTATGAGTGCCATGTGACTTTCTTAGTTATAGCTGACTCTCAATAATGTTACAAAGGTTTGTAAATATAGGTTGTGCATTAAGTGATAGCTGTCTCTCAATAGTGCAACAAAGGTTTGTGAATATGGTTGTGCATTTAGCAATTTACATTATTTTGTAGATGTAAAAATTTCGTAAATAAATATGAACTCAAAAGCAGTGTTTATTTGTATATTTTGTTTTACACCAAACGGTACATGCTCTTTGTCAATCACAAAATGATGACAATGAACATTTCTAGGTCAACAACTGCGGAAAATTCATCCAGACTGGTGTATAATGTGACAGATCAAACAGCAAAGGAGAAATTCTCTGCTCCTTTTGCTCACAAAAAATTACATATAGAAGAGTACAAAACAAAGCAGGAACAAGAATCTGTGTGTTGGAAATAATATCGAGCATCTCTGTGCTGGAAATAACCAATGTAGCAGTCTGGTTTGAAGCCATTTCAAGTGCACATCACTAGATATTCCATAACAATGTGAGAAAATGTCTTTCGAATTGAAATTCAAAATTATTCCAACTGGAAATAGCAGTTGGGGTGCTTCTGTTGTCATTCAACATATTCTGTCTGAATTTATTAACTTGTTTAATACAAGACCAAGTTTTATTCTCTGAAGTTTTGTACCTGTTAGTCAAAGTTATGTTTAACTTTTTACAGCATGCTCGCAGTGCATTCAAAAATGCCATCATATACTTAAACGTTTGTTCAAACATTGGGAAAACTAGTAAAAAATTCACTGTAGGCCATGAAATGATGAAGTACCATCAGCATTTATCAACTGTTTCACAAAGAAGATATTATGATTACACCATTCTTGTAAGTAGACCACCTTTCGGTCCTCGAAGCATAAACATTGTATTGAATACACTCTGCCATTAAGAACTCATGAACTGTCATTGGACTGGATTTCACAGAGAGTTTTCTGTAATGTTTCATTAAATTTTTCCTAAATTATTGACGTTCTTTAAAACTGCATTTGCATACTCAGTACCAAAAACGTCTCAACTTTACAACTCTGGAAACATATTAATTACAAAATCCTTCCATTCAGATTCATCCGAACTTCTCAGTCGACTTATTTTCATGGAGGTCAAAATATGATCTATATTTGTCGTTCTCAACCCTCTGTCGCTGTATTGTTTTGAAAACACATTTGTCTTTACCATGCTTTACTTCCCCCGTTCCATAAAAGTATCATCAATTTATTTTCCAACGCAGCAATAAAATCTGGTGGGTCAGGCAAGTCAATCGACCAATGTTCGATTTTTGACAGAACCAGGGTCTTGATTACTGTTGTTTTCCCAAAAGGTGTCAGTTGTCGCTTACTCCAAAGAATTCAAAAATTCTTTTCTTTGCAAGAAACTTATCCTTGAAGTTAATCCCTTTAAGACTTACGGAATCGGTAGTAAACAACACTCCCAAAATCTTGAAAGTACCAGTCTGAAATGACATTTTTGTCCCTCATGAATCGAAAAAAAATTTGTGTTTTTCTTACTCCCTATCCAAAACATCCTGGTTTTTGTCAGAAGTTTCTGTTTAAACCAGGACTTTCATCAAATTTAGTTCAAATGTATCCTCCTTCATTAAAGGATTTCTCACAACCCTCCAGCATAAACTCTTGCTCATGTTGAGATGGTCACATATATATACATAGTATACATAACTTCAAACGAACACATCCTATGACACCAAGTCACCTCACAAAAATGCCGACACAGAGCACTCGGCAAACAAGGAGGATCCCCCCCTCCCCACCCCCCCTCCGGAATACACACAAAAAAGTTCTAAGCTCATCCATATACGCTTTACCAGACATGCACACGGCTACAATAGCTGAAGAAATAAACAAACACAAAACTGATATGGTTTCAGAGACCGGCACAGCCTTTTCAACCTTGAATGTGGTCAAACAGAACACATGAACGGAAACAAATACAGGTAGCCCTGTTGAACGGTATGGAATGAAATCTTAAATGAGACAGTGAACAGGAAACAGTAAATGAAATGAGGAAGAAGCAGAGTTACTCTTTCTTCCTCCAAGGTGAGATAAAATTACATGCCCATAGCACCAGTCTGGAATCAACGTCAGTTCTAGTTTGTTCCTTTCTCTGCTTCTTGTTGCTGTGTACGTGTTAGGTACAGGGTATAAGGATGAGCTTGGAGCATCCCTTTTTGAGGGGCTGTCTTCTCCGCTGTTGTGTGTACTGTGTTGGCTGTTTCTGCTGGATCATTTAGTCTCGTAAGCAGCATTCATTTCGTGCTGGGCATTGTCTCCTCATGGCAACAGAAGTTGCCCTTCTTGTTCGACGTATGTAAAATAGTTTTTGAACTGAAGCCTCTTGCCTGTAAACATCCCCATCGGTCAGATTTCACAAGTTCCTTGTGATCTAGCGACGAATTTGTATTGGTAATGAATTCAGAGCGATATACAGACATAAAGGGAGAGGTATACAACACGAATGTCACTGTTTCTGTAGAAATAGTATACACACCATGCACGACGTTAAATGGACCTGTGCTTTCATTTCGAGGACCCAGTTGTGTTGTTGTTTTGATGTTCAACGTGATATTTATCTCATTGTAGTAACCTGTTTCCAGTCATGGTTTCGCTGCTGTTTTCAAAACCCGAACAGTTACCAGGAATTGAAAACATGTCACTCCTAAGGCATAAGCTTCTTTTTCCTGGTGTGTGGTGTGTGTGTGTTTCGATGTTTAATACACAACATTTCATGCATCTGTGATTTTACCAAGATCAAGCATGAAAGTACATCAAACATTGTGCATAATTTTGTGTCACGGACATGCTGTCTTTTGTTGTTGTTTTTGTTTGTTTGACAACCTATCCAATAGCCCAGTATTCAGAACGGTGCCAGAATCGGTCTGGACAGGAAGCACTAGCCTTCACTGGCCATCAGACACGACTTTTCTATGTATTTTTTTCCTCAAAAATCAATGTGAATTTACATAGAAAACACTTCAATTTTCTATACAAATGCCAAAACGAACACACAAGCTGGCCTATTGATTGTTTTAAACGAATTGAGCCATCTGTTTTAAACGAATTGAGCCATCCGATTTAACTGAAAGCTGTATATCAAAGGGAGGACATCTTGTGATGATTTTACTGGGGGCGCTTTCTGATAGATAACTTCCCTTGGTAGAGTTACGGTCACTGTCGGCTGAAACAAAAGTGTACTGCTAGTCGAGAGACGTAGAATAGACTATGCTGCTCATCAATCATAGAGCTTCCCTGGTCTGATCTACCTTGAACACAGTCTAGATTAGAGTCAACACCCCTTCCCACGCATCGCTCGCTCACACACACACACACACACACACACACACACACACACACACACACGCACGCACAGACAGATCTCTCTCTCTCCCTCTGAAATATATATATATATATATGTACATACATATATGTACATATATATATATATATATATGTACATACATATATGTAAACACACACACACACACAATATATATATATATACATACATACATACACAACATTTACCCCCATCCCCTCCTGCCCATCCTCGTTGGCTTTTTCTCCTTACCGACACTGAAATCTGCTCCTTTAGATGCTCTATTTAAAACTGACAACGTCGTGTGTGTGTGTGTGTGAGCGCCAGCACGTGTGGATTTGGGCGCGCGCACGTATCTGTGTGTTCATGTGCAAGTGCGTACACGCATGCATACATGCATGTGTGCGTGCGTTTGTGCATCTGTCTGTGTGCGTGTGTGTGTATGTGTGTGTGTGTGTGAACTTTGAGAGAGAGAGAGAGAACAAGTTAAAGATGCTGTACACCACGGTTACCAATAGAATGATAGTTTACTTAGACTGTTATTAATTGTAGCCTTTGAGAAAGCATTGGACTGGACTGACTAGGATTTCATGTTAAAAAAGCATTGAAAGCTTCGCTTTATCATCAGGGGTCTGTAAATGGGTAGAATGCTTTTTGTAAAACCATCAAATCTTATGTTATTGTTTGATGATGTTTCTAACTGATTTCACGTCAACGAGAATACAGACAATCTGACCAGTTAAAAGTGTATTTAGTCACCGTCTGACTTGAAACTCCTGGAATGAACTTGCGTGGTAAGGAACCAGCCGAGCTATACATATTGATGATGTCGAATGCATGCTTTTCATAGTATGCAGCTATTCATTGTTCTTAAGCCACAACGTAAAATTAGGTTTAGACTATAGACAGTGACACATTCAACTGTTATGAAGTTTGAGGAACGAAAACAAACAAAAACAACAAAGCAGAAGAAGAAGAAGAAGTGGGGCATTATGGCTGAGCTCTGCAATTTGTCAGTGTAGACCATTTTAGGCACGAAGTAGAATCCCTTGAAATTCAACGTTGCGAAGCTTGGATGATGTTGAATTTGCTATCCACTGAACTTTGTACATTTGAAGCATCCAAAATCCATGGCTTTCTATAAAGAGTACAATCTCTCAGAAAACACAACCTTCTAATATGGTTATCGTGACCTCGAACTTCCCTCCATCACCCCTAAACCTCAAACCGAGCAGCATAAACAAGAAAATAGCAAATACTTTCGATCAACAAAACTTGAGATCGAAACTGCCTCCTTCAGAAAAAAAAAAGAAAGAAAGAAAGAAACAAACAAACAAAACAGGCACCCTCACAAACAGATGGCAGTGTGTAGATGGAGGGAAAGGGGATAAGGGGATGGAGGAAGCCGTCTGTGTCACTACACTTCAGCTAGCCCTTCCTGCGCTCATTTCTCACATAGTACAACTGGCAACTTTCCCCGGCAGGCCACGTCGTTCCATCCACTGTGGTCTGATCTCACTACTACAGTCATGCAATCCTCCTTCCATCTAGTGGATTCATCCGGAAACCATACACTGTGGGAGATGTTCGAAGACTCGGGCACAAGTTGCCCGTTGTGCCATTTAAAGCGTGCGTAAACTCCTACAATTCTTGTGGCACCCAGGAAGAAAAGAGAATCGGCTTCTGTAGTTTTTTTTATTGGCGTTGACAAAACGCACAGCGACATCCACTTTCCGTCTGTTGTCCAGAATGGGCAGCTTTCCGCCCATCAGCTGGCACAGGTTTCGACTTTCCGAGTAAGTGCTCGGCACCACTTGCAGAAAAAGACACAGGTTTTCCTGGCGTAAATGATGGAAGCACTGACCAAATGGGCACCGGCGGTCAATGATCTCGTGATATCGGTAGCCTTCGGCCCCAGGCACCTTCATACTAGATGTGGATGTGAACGCGGTGGTGTAGTGGAGGCAAGCCCTGAAACATAAGATATTAACCGACAATGAAACTTAGAAACCCCATTTTGACTCGTTTCACACGGCTGTTCCCTGTTACACACACACACACACGCCCGCACGCACGCACGCCCGCACGCACGCACACACACACACACACAAACACACTTGTCTAATATCACATAGTTTGCGAAAAGACGTAAAATTAAAGTACTTCTGCTACAGCTACTACTACTACTACTGCGCGCGCGCGCGCACACACACACACACACACACACACACACACACACACACACACGCATACACACACGGATTCTTCACACACACACACACACACACACGCAGGGATTCTTCACACACAGACACACACACACACTCACTCACACACAAACGCACACATTCATGCGCAGGCGCGAACACACACACACATACACGCGCGCGCTTGCGAGTGTGCCTGCGCGCGCGCGCGTGTGCGTGTGTGTGTGTGCGCGCGCGCGCACGCGCGCTCGTTTTCTGTTTCTCCCCATTCCGCTGTGCATGATTTATAATTGCAGGTCATGGCTTTTTTTGTTTGTTTGTTTTTTGGGTTTTTTTTGTCTCCTAGCCCAACACAGAAACCAAACAAAGAAACACACGCACGCACGCACACACACACACACACACACACACACACACACACGCGCGCCGCACACACACACACGCACACAGACCACACACACACAGAAGAGAGAGATCACGGCCAAAGTCAGTAGCCATAACATTCATCCAAGGGAGATGACGAAAAGGTCCAGTAGTGTGACTTACACACACACACACACACACACATACACACACACACACTCACACACGCTCGCATTCATTCACACTTACAGAGAGACAGACAGACAGACAGGTAGGTGTAGGTAGGTAGACAGATAAACAGGTAGAGAGGCAGATGGTTGATAGGGAAGTTTCAGTTTCATCAAGGAGGCGTCAGGGCGTGCGGACCCGCCTTGGCTGAAGGCTGTGTCAGGCCAATGACCATATAGGCTAGAACACCAAGGCCACATCAAAATGTTGTGATGTCTCTGCATAGTTATGCGGGAATTGTCTTCAGTTGTGACAAGCTCCTAGCATAACATTATCAGTCTCCCAAATCCCCCGAAACCGGAGTGTGGCTGCCCATGTGGCGAGGTAATCAAAAACGGTCACACACGTCATGTTCTCATCCCCAGCTGATGCATTTGTACCATAGTGTTCAAATACTTCGGCAGTTTGGATGATCCCTGGAGTCTTTTAGCCAGGGTACGACCACGACAACAACAGCAACAACAACAACAACAGCAGCAGCAGCAGCAGCAACTGCGTGCGGACTAGTCCATATACACTACTTTCACATCCGCGAAGTTTTGAGACCACACTACACATGATTGTCAGCTGATGGATAAATGAATTAACAACTAGGGGCCTAAGATGAGAGAACTGAAGAAGAGGGTCTCGTGGCTACGACTTTGCAGTTGCCTGACTTACGCATTAGCTCAATATACTGGTCAGACCTGGAGTGCCTACCTAACATTGGTTGTCTTTTTGTTGTTGTTGTTGTTGTTGTATGTTTGTGTAGGGAATGTACACGTGTGTACATGGATGTGGGGCGGCGCACGGGCCCATGTGTGTGCGCTTGCGCATGTGTGCGTGTGTGTGTGTGTGTGCTCGGCGCGCGCGCGCGTGTGTGTGCAGAAGTGCGTGTGCATGTGTGTGTGTGTGTGTGTGTGTGTGTGTGGTGTGTGTGTGCGCGCGCCGCGCGCGTGCGTGCGTGGTGTGTGTCTGTAGTGACTGCATGCATGAATGTTCAGAAGATGACTTAGGATAAAACAAGAAACAAGACCACACAAATACAACATGTACATGCACGCGCACACACACACGCACACATGACGGTAAGAACAACTCCTCCCCCCCCCCCCCCCCCCCCCCCCCCCCCCCCCCCCACACACACACACAACAAATAAATGTAGCGACCTTGATTTTAGACATGCTTCTGACAGGAGAGTGCCTACACTGATGAATACATCTTTTGGACAGCTTTCGCTTTTCGGCACATTCAAATCCAACTATTCCAACGTATAGATGTTTTGGAAAATATTACAAGTATATATAATGGTTAAACCGCAAATAACTTCTAACCAGAATGATTTATAAGTCCCTAAACACATATCATCACTTGCGCAGGCGGCATTACAATACAAATGAAAACAAAAATCCCGTTGTAATATAACTTTCTTCTACGGAAAGAAGCTATTTCTACAGAGAAGTTGTGGGTTGGGCCAAGGTGTTCCTAGCTTGATCGAAGGATTGCCCAAGCAGATCTAGCCTAGAGAAATCAAAAATGATGAAAAATCATCACTCTACTTACTTTCTGTCGGAGCGGGTGAAAAACGACGTACATTCTTCATTGTTTGGAACATTCCGCGGCGCACTGCGCCCCACATTTAGCCCGGTTGATTGAAAGACTAGCAATGCAGAACTGTCCGTGGGTTCATGATCATCCAGAGCAATCACTTCTGCCCATTTGAGATCAGCAACACTGGGTCTAGCCTGCATTACAATCACTTGGAAGAGGACTGTGCAAAACGCTGTTACCTTCATACTGGCACTTCCAGTTTGATGTATGACGTAACTGTTTGGCCTGACCGTGACGTATTCATTCAATGTACGCGTCATATCCGTGTCATTTTTCCCCCGTTTGGAAAACGACAAATCATGGAATTGCTTGAAGTTCGTTTGAGCCTGATGATCAAGTGAATTCAATTCTTAACCCAACCGACCACAAGGGACCTTACCAGGGGTGTCCATTGTCATTCAATATCTTACACGACCTGGTAGTCAGAGCTGGTAATCTGGGATCTTACCGGGTATATGTAAAGAGATTAGCAACTCCTGGCCTTCGGGTGAAGACGATTTGGAAGAAATATTTTGACAGAGAGAGAGAGAGAGAGAGAGCTATAGAGATATATTTATAAATTTTGAACAATTATTTTGCAATTCAGTGGTGGATGAAAACAGATGCAGGCTGTCAAATCCTCCATTATTACCTTCATGAATTAGCAAAAATTGGAGAGAAAAAAAAAGGAGGAGGAAAAAGGGGGGTGGGAGAGAATGTGTGTGGGTGCGTGCGAGCGTGCCTACTAGTATGTGCATACCTCCTTGAGGCTGTGTGTGTGTGTGTGTGTGTGTGTGTGTGTGTTGTGTGTGTGTGCGTGCATGCGTGCATTTTGAGAAGCATTTGTTATTCCCCATTCACCCACCCCCCAAGCACATACTGTTAGTTAGGCAGAATGATCTAGCACTGCAGATATCAAGGCTTATCACCCCCCCCCCCCCCCCCCTACTTCTACAGTCTAAGACATAAGAGCAAGATTTATTTATAATTCAATATTTCTTGCAGTCATTGCAAACACCAAGCTGCTCTGTAAGTTGCTGGAATGATGCTCGGTACTTATCCTTGGAATTTAATTTATTTAGTTATATTATTATATATATATATATATATATATGTATGTTCCCCATTCACCCACTCAATTCCCCATTCACCCACTCACAAGCATCATACTGTCAGTTAGGCAGAATCATCTACCACTGCACATATGAAGGCTTACCCACCCCCCTAATTTCATTGTAATTTAGTCCCTTGCGGATTCATTCCAAGAACTGGCCCTCAGCACTTGTGTCTTAAGAGGTTATCTTTTTTATATTTTCTACTTTTCACAAGAAAATATAGCTTGTTTTGCTCTTTCATGATTTTCTTTTGCTTCTTAGGTGGCACCTTACCTTTAGTTAGTTTTTTTGAAAACTCAACAAACATACTATGGTATTGCACACCAGCCTTTTTTCTGGTATAGCATTCTTCTTAAAACCAAAAAGGCAGAGGAGTCAAATTACCACTTTCCGCGGTCACTGAGGAGAAACAATCAGGTTTTCGAAATACCGGTATCTGACCAATTGTTTCATTGTAATTTAGTCCCCTTGCGGATTCATTCCAAGAACTGGCCCTCAGCACTTGTGTCTTAAGAGGTTATCTTTTTTATATTTTTCTACTTTTCACAAGAAAATGTAGCTTGTTTTGCTCTTTCATGATTTTCTTTTGCTTTTCTTAGGTGGCACCTTTAGTTAGTTTTTTTTGAAACTCAACAAACATACTATGGTATTGCACACCAGCCTTTTTTCTGGTATAGCATTCTTCTTAAAACCAAAACCGCAAAGGCAGAGGAGTCAAATTACCACTTTCCCCGCGGTCACTGAGGAGAAACAATCAGGTTTCGAAATACCGGTATCTGACCAGGAGTTATATGTTAGTGAGCTTTCTTCTCTCCCCATTGGAGATGGTCTCTCCCTCTTTGGAGACTATAAGCTTGCTGAAGGTTCATTTTGAGAAGCATTTATTTATTTATTTCCCCATTCACCCACTCAAGCACATACTGTCAGTTAGGCAGAATCATCTACCACTGCAGATATGAAGGCTTACCACCCCCCTATTTTCTACAATCTGAGACATAAGAGCAAGCTTTGTTTATAATTCAATATTTCTTGCAGTCATTGCAACACCTAGCTGCTCTGTATTATCCTTGGAATTTATTGTTTCATTGTAATTTAGTCCCTTGCGGGATTCATTCCAAGAACTGGCCCTCAGCACTTGTGTCTTAAGAGGTTTATCTTTTTATATTTTCTACTTTTCACAAGAAAATGTAGCTTGTTTTGCTCTTTCATGATTTTCTTTTGCTTCTTAGGTGGCACCTTTTAGTTAGTTTTTTGAAAACTCAACAAACATACTATGGTATTGCACACCAGCCTTTTTCTGGTTCTGGTATAGCATTCTTCTTAAAACCGAAAGGCAGAGGAGTCAAATTACACTTTCCGCGGTCACTGAGGAGAAACAATCAGGTTTCGAAATACCGGTATCTGACCAGGAGTTATATGTTAGTGAGCTTTTCTCCCCATTGGAGATGGTCTCCCTTCTTTGGAGACTATAAGCTTGCTGAAGGTTCATTTTGAGAAGCATTTATTTATTATTCCCCATTCATGTCAGTTAGGCAGAATCATCTACCACTGCAGATATGAAGGCTTACCACCCCCCTATTTTTCTACAATCTGAGACATAAGAGGAGCAAGCTTTGTTTATAATTTCAATATTTCTTGCAGTCATTGCAAACACCTAGCTGCTCTGTAAGTTGCTGGAGAGGTGCTCGGTACTTATCCTTGGAATTTATTGTTTCATTGTAATTTAGTCCCCTTGCTGCGGATTCATTCCAAGAACTGGCCCTCAGCACTTGTGTCTTAAGAGGTTATCTTTTTATATTTTCTACTTTTCACAAGAAGAAAATATAGCTTGTTTTGCTCTTTCATGATTTTCTTTTGCTTCTTAGGTGGCACCTTAGTTAGTTTTTTGAAAACTCAAACAAATCAAATTACCACTTTTCCGTGGTCACTGAGGAGAAAACAATCAGGTTTTGAAATACCGGTATCTGACCAGTGGAGTTATATGTTAGTGAGTTTTTCTTTGTCCCATTGGAGATGGTCTCCCTCTTTGGAGACTATAAGCTTGGTGAAGGTTCATTTTTGAGAAGCATTTATTTATGGCTCCATTCACCCACCCAAGCACATACTGTCAGTAAGTAAGCAGAAATCATCTACCACTGCACATATGAAGGCTTACCACCCCCACCCCCCTATTTCTACAATCTGAGACATAAGAGCAAGCTTTTGTTTATAATTCAATATTTCTTGCAGTCATTGCAAACACCTAGCTGCTCTGTAAGTTGCTGGAGAGGTGCTCGGTACTTATCCTTGGAATTTATATTGTTTCATTAATTATATATATATATATATATAGATATATATATATATATATCATATATATATTTAAATGAAGAAGTCGTCCGCTCAATGTCTTCCCTTCTTTTATTACTTTCAAATTTTTCGCCTTTTTTCAAGGCTTCCCC
>JADBJO010031271.1:5000-16947 GCA_016801955.1 Conus betulinus | reverse complement strand
GCCAAAAAGCCAAGCCAGACAGCCGACCGGGGACAGCCCTCAGGACATTCCTTCGTTCTTCATAACTCCTTGTGTCTACAGTGTTGTACTGCTTCCAGTTGTTTTTGTTTGTGTTTTTTTTTTTTTGGTCTTCAATTCTGAGGACCGTTTCTGCTATGGCCCTCGCAGTTGTTAGGCTATATAAACAACACCCCTCCTGTTCGGTCATGTCGCAGGGAGGGCTTCCTCGGTCAAATCGGCAATAAACAAACGACCCCCCAATTTGTCTTCTGGTTCCTCGTCCGTTTCCTTCGCCTTTGTTCTCTTCCGTCTCCGTTTTCCCAACTTCCATGATTATTCTTTGTATTGGGGGGGTTGGGGGGGGAGGGGGGGGGGGGGGATCAAAGTTTCCCCTAAACTTCAAAGCTCCTGCTGATGCAACATTAATTAGTCGTGAGCGTTTGAAGTGAAGTGATTCCAGACAACAACGGTTGGTGGTGGTGGGGGGGGGGGGGGGGGGGGGGTTAGGGGAGAGACACTACGAACCTGGCAAACGTTAGAATCGTCTGCGATTTGGCGGCTCTAACTTGCTGGGAAAGCTCTCTGAGGCTTGTGGCTCGTTGAGTTGCGTACGTGGGGACGTGTTCGAGTACTGAAAAGTGTACACATCGTTCGCTATATTCTTTTTTTCTTTCTTTCATGTACGCAGTACGCAGGATGCCCTGATACTCCTACGGACACTCCCAGGGAAGTGGAGGTTTGTTTGGTGTATGACCGTTTTTTTTTTTTTGTATCCCGCTATTAAGGCAGGCCATAACCACATCCATTCGAGAGGAGGGGGAAGCTATTATTTCAGTAGCGGGTTCTTTCCAGGAATGACTGAACTCTGACGTTCTGGCTGTTGGTAATGTCAATCCAGTATGGCGCTGGAATGTTACATCTATGCGAACCCGAAAACTTTATTAACGAAAAAAAAAATCCACTGTGATCAATATGGTAAGATAGGTTCGGCTGTATTAGAAGGTACCGGAAAACCGGAAGTGTAGGGTCTGTTTAGTAAGTGTGTGTGGCTGGTGGTGTGTGTTGTGTGTGTGTGTGTGTGTTGTGTGTGTGGTGTGTGTGTGTGTGTGTGTGCGTGCGGACTGTGTGATGTGTGCTGTGGTGTGTGGTGGCCAGTAAGACGGCGTCGCCATCTATGTGTTCGTCTCCGACTATGACCCTCTTGTTTTTTGTTTTGTTTGGTTTTGTTGGTTTCGTTTGTTTATTATCCCATCCGTATTCTCGAAGAACAAAGACTGGAAGGAATGGCCTGGTTCCGGAATGGATTCCAGATCCCCGTCAGAGAAATGACTGATTCCAGACCGGTTGTCTTGTACTGAAGCGTCAGGCTGGAAGGGTATGCTGCTAGGCGTTTCCTTTTTCAAAAGGCAAAAGGCAACTCGCCTGTCTTGCCGAGCCAGGCCGTACCATGAATTATCATTCTTCTTTCAGTTCAGTGGACTGCCAGCGTTGGGTGAATTTCTCTCTCTCTCTCTCTCTATCTCTCGAGATCTCTCTCTCTCTCTCTCTCTCTCTATCCTCTCTAGCTCTCTCTCTCTCTTCTTCTTCTTCTTCTTCTTCTTCTTCCTCTTTTTCTTCTTTCATCCCTCTCTCCCTCCTCCCATACATCCTTATTTTCTCTATGTCTGTGTCTTTTACCCCTTGACAATTTCTCTTCTGGTCTCTCTGTCTCGTCTCTGTCTCTATCTCTCTCTCTCTCTCTCTCTCTCTCTCTATCTCTCTCGCTCTCTCTCTCTCTCACACACACAAAACACACACACACACACAAACACACACACACACACACACACACACACGCACACACACACACACACTCACAGACGCCACCACCACCACCACACTACCCCAACGCCACAACCACAACCTCCCCACTCCACCCCCCTACCCTACAACCCACCACCACCACCAAACGACCACCACCAGCAAGAAAACAGTAACAAAACACGTGCAACGTATAACCAGTTCAATAGAAAGACATCTAAACTCACTCACACTCAACTCATTCGCCCTCCCACACCTCTCATACCACCTTCATCGTGTCTTACAGCCGCAGCTTTGGACGAAGAGAGAGGAGGGTGGGGGGGTAGGTCGGTGGTGGGTGGGAGGAAAGAGAGGATAGTAGGGGAGGGAGGAAAGGAGAAGAGGGAGGTGGGGGGGGGGAGGGGAGCCGGTCGGGGAGGACAATCATTTGCCATGCATTAGAGGCTTAAGCAGACCCCTCACATTCCCTTTAAGCGCTGGGCTTGTAGAGACGTGGACATCGTTGAGGGGGGTGGGGGTGGGAAGGGGGTTGGGGGAGGGGGGAGGGGGTGGTGGTGTGGGGGTGGGGGGGGTGGAGGGGTAGGACCTAGCCCCATTACACCCGTATCACGGCGGGTGCTACGGTGGTCGAAGAAGAGGCCTTCCAATTTCACCCCCCCCCCCCCCCCCCCCCCCCCCCCCCCCCCCCCCCCCCCCCCACTCTCCCTCCCCCCCCCCCCCCCCCCCCCCCCCACCCCCCCCCCCCCCCCCCACCCCCCCCCCCCCACCCCCCCCCCCCCCCCCCCCCCCCCCCCCCCCCCCCCAACCCCCCCCCCCCCCCCCCCCCCCCACACACACGCACTTCGCACTGCCCACCCTTCCCTTTTGCCCGTTAACCTCTTTGACGATTACAAGTTGATCTCTTGCGGGTTATGTTCCCCCCCCCCCCCCCCCCCCCCCCACACACACACACACATCCGTTGTTTGTTTCTTTGTTTAGTCAACAAGATGATGCAAAAATTGCTGAGCTGGTCTCTCTGTCTCTGTCTGTAGCTCTCTCAGAACACATTAGGTGGAGGGAGAGAAAACCCTCCTCACCTGATGCCAGACTCGCGAATGGTCAGCCTTGAAACCTGAGAATTTTTTTTGTTTTTACCTCTGCCTTAGGCAAGTGCGGTGCCATCGATCAGCTCGTCCGCACTGATAGTAGCGGTCGCTTCTCCAGTCAGACCTTAACTTCGCTGGCAGCCAGCGTTCTTCTGCCAGGAAGAACAGGTTTCACAAGTCCTGCTTGCCACTCGGATTTTCATTGTTGGATGTTGGGAGAACAACCGCATCGCAAGCAAACGAGAGACTCATCCGGCCTCTCAAACAGTTAAAAAAAAAAAAAAAAAAAAAAAAGAAAGAAAAAAAAAAAAAAAAGAAAGAAAAAAGAAAGAAAAGAAAGAAAAATGCCCCGAGGGTTGGCGATGGAGGGAGAGGGGGGTGGTGGGAGTGGGGTGGGGGATGGATGGGGGTGAGTGGATGGAGGAGGGGGGGGGGGGGGAGGAGTTGGGGGGGGGGGAGCTATTATTGTCACCAAGGCCTCCCTGTGGCTTGCTAGAAGCATTCATTTGTGGACGGATGGCGTCGTCTGTATGAAAAGCCGGCGGCACATGGCGAACTACTGTCTCGACGAAATTGACTCCGGAGGAAACTTCTTCTCCGAGTTTGCTGCGGATGAAACTCTGATGCAATGACTTCACACTGAACTTGAAACGCTGCAGCAGTGAGGATTTTACCTCAAAGTAACACACACGCATGCACGCACACACGCACGCACGCATGCACCCCCTTCCCCCCTTCCCCACACACGCACACACATACACACACTTTCAAGCAGAAATATATAGCTAGCTCCCTAACCGGGGTTAGGTTTACGTGGCCCACTCAGAACATGGCGGCATTATTTTACTTAGTACAAGGATGAATGGTGGAACAATGCAGGTCAGTGTATGTTTCGTTCGTTCTTCAATTTAACGTCTATTAACCAAAATGTTAAGCGCTCATATCTGTCGGAAACACTTGTTACAAAAAAGAGCCCACTGGACTAATCATCAAGGACTTAACAAAAGAAACAAGACCTGGTAAGTTCTGGAAAATACACGTGCCATCAAGTCGCAGGCAGTCAGGATTTTCCTTTTTGAAATATGCGCAGTAGAAAAGAAGATGCTGGGTTGTGAAACTTTCAACTGCTCCGCAGATGCAATTTAAATTTTTGCGAAATTTTGTACGGAAAGCGTTTAGCTTAAGCCTGTAAAACAGGGATTCAAGTTTTCGGTTATTTTTTTTCAAGAACGTTTACGTTGGCCGATTGATAGATAATCTTTCCAATTTTAGCCGCATTGCTAGAAGAAAAAAAGTAGCTGACTGGGATTTTTCACAGCAGAGCAATTTGGAGTGAGGTAGATGTAATTTAGTAGTAGAACCAAGTTTTTGTAAGCTTCATAAACCTTTTCAGTACACGTCTTTTTTAAGAGACCATATCCTTCGTATAAACACACAGAGGAATGTTGATTTCTATGGATTCATCGGACTTTCGTGCTCCTTTTCTGGCAGCCCGGTCAGCCCATTCATTACCAGAAATCCCACAGTGAGACGGAATCCAGCAAAATCATCAACTGTTGTACCTCTTGATATAAGAAATACTGACAAGATGTTTTATTTCTAAGATCACCTCACCTCGATTTTTTACAGCAATAGATTCAAGGCCTTGTAGGACAGACTTAGAATCCACACAGAAAAGTGCTTTGTAGATAGTAAGTGGAGTACAACAAGAAAGTTAAGCGCCATTAGAATTGCCACCAGCTCAGCCGTGAAGATAGAATACCCCTTTCCGAGATGAAAAAGATTTTTCAACTTTAAGGGTAGGAATAACAAAACCACTTCCAGCTTGTTCATTTAAAAGTGATCCATCGGTGAAAACTTTTAAGGTTGCGCGGTTGTGTGTGGTGTGTGTGTGTGTGTGTATGGGTGTTGTGTGTGTGTGTGTGTGTGTGTGTGTGTGTGCTGTGTGCGTGCGTGTCCGCGCGCGTTCTTTTTCGATGGTGTAATGTCTGATGCCCATAGAGAGTCAAAGTATTGAGAAAGTATGTCAGGAATAATAAATAAATGGCCTACCGAGGGCAGAGGCAGGAGTACCCAGTTCCCGCATGACACTGGGCTGCGGGAGACACAACTCGGAGGACTTCGCTGCTGGGAGCCTGAAAACGAACCAGGATCTGAAGGCAGGCGCCATCTGCTGTGTGACATCTCATCCGCTCCTCCCCGCCACCCCCTTCCCCCCTCCCACCTTCCCCCACCTTCCCTCCTCTTTCTCCTTTAAATTGCTCCCCATTTACACTAATCCCCCCCAGCGTTTTTTTCCTTGAATTGTCTAGAGAGAAGAGAGTAGGACATGGAACGAGGGTTTGGTTGAGTGCCGGACAAGGAAATGTTCTGCATTAGGTGCCCCCCCTCCTCTCTCTCTCTCTCTCTCTCTCTCTCTCTCTCTCTCCTCTCTCTCTCTCTCTCTCTCTCTCTCCTCTCTCTCTCTCTCTCTCTCTCTCTCTCTCTCTCTTCTCTCTCTCTCTCTCTCTCTCTCTCTCTCCCCATCCTCCTGTTCCTCCTCCCTCCTCCTCCTCTTCCATCCTCTTCTGTAGTATGTTTGGAAAAGACTCCTGAATAAGAGTAATTTTTTATATACCTCTAGTGCCGTAGGTTGGCAGCGTAGAACACGGGTATTACTTTCAGTCGCCCTGTCTCGTTGTCTGATTGTCCAAGAGGTGCCTCAAAACATGTTGAACACACCCTTCATCATCTCTGGCCGATTTGTTTATGGGGGTTAGGATCCTGCCAAGGATTACATTTTGAGGCTCTCTGTTAGAAAAAAAAAAAACCGTCTCCCAACAAGAACAACAAACAAACAAACAACAACAAAAAGAAGAACTGACAAAGAAATTTTTCATTGTTACTGTGGATTTTTTTTTTTCAACAACAAGAGAGTTGATAGCTGGAGTGAAGAACACAGGAAGACAGGTTGTACCTGTAGGTGTTTGCCGACGCATCGGGAGGGAGTCTTGGCATCCTTCTACGTCGACTGCCAGTCTTCATAAATTGTATGAAGAGAAGGTTAGCGTATACCGTAGAATGAAGATCAAGACCAAACGAGCATTGTGAGACCGAGGACAGAGCACTCCAGACTGAAACACCACAGGTTCAACAAATTCCACACTGGCGAGTCTTCAGGGTGTCCCATGCGCGGTACAGCCCCCCAATGACAGTGCAACACTTCCTGCAGGGACTGTCCCACACATCAAAAGCTTAAGAGCAGAGACCAGCGTCGCGGACCCCCGGCTGGGAGGTTGTGGGTTCGAATCCCATCAGAGTCATTGTGGGTTTTGCTGCGGACTCAGTTGGGAAGAATGGGACCACACAGTCGAGTTTCATCCACTTAATGGATGCGTTTCTGAGAGTGTTGCTCAAATTTCCTGACCAACACTGCAGGTGCCTGTATCTCTCGGGCCTGGTTGACGCCGGGATATATTATGAAAGGAAGCGTAGAGTACAGCCCTGTCATGTAGTCTCAGACCGAAATGGAAATCCGTAGCATCATCTTAATCATCCCCATTCTCATCGATCAGCATTAAAAAAGTCTCAAATTCTGTGGCCCTTCATGCCCTGCTCTCATGGTGACCTCAATTTCGAGTGTCCTCTCCACGTCTGTGGCCTTGGTTTGGTTCCGTCGGGGTCACCGGTATCGGCGAGTCCATGGGGGCTGTCGTTGGACGGACGTGGTGGCGCCCTCCGGAGGGAGAGCTCACTCACGCCGGCTCCGCGACTAAGCAATTATTGTCGTCAGTAGGGGGCTTAGTAGGTGGTGTCCTGCGTATGTTAGATCAGAACAGGCGCCACTGAACACCACTGAAGTGACTCGGCAGCAGTGCAGTGTCTCCTCCGGTGGGTTGGGTTGCTCTTGACGACTTGACATTGATTGCTCCTGTGGATTGCCGGTGCCGGGGCTGCGGCGGGGCCGACCGGGCTGTGGCTGTGGACGGGGGTGTCGGAATGAGCGGCGTGGGTTGCACTGCCTCTGTTTCTTAGCATGGTCCAACAATTTAGAATGCATTTCTATTAACCATGTACTCGGTTCTCTTAAACTGTAGTGTTGGCTGAACGATACTCACAGTAGAAAGTAGTGGTGACTGAACAATACCCACAGTAAAAAAGTAGTAGTGGTGACTGAACAATACCCACAGTAAAAAGTAGTGGTGACTGAACAATACCCACAGTAAACAGTAGTGGTGACTGAACAATACCCACAGTAAACAGTATTGGTGACTGAACAATACCCACTGTAAACAGTAGTTGGTGACTGAACAATACCCACTGTAAACAGTAGTGGTGACTGATCAATACCCACTGTAAACAGTAGTGGTGACTGATCAATACCCCACTGTAAACAGTAGTGGTGACTGATCAATACCCACTGTAAAAACTAATGGTGGTGCAGTCACAAAAAAAAAATGTACAGTAGTTGCGGTTGAACAGTACGTTTTTTTTTTTTTTTGCTTTTGTTTTTTTTTTAAGCTATGATATGTCCGAACAATGTACCACACCAAATGATGAGAAAAAGAAAAGAAGAAAGAAAGAAAGAAAGAAGAAGAAGAAGAAGAAGAAGAAAGAACAAGAAGGAGAATCATGGCGTATTTGTGACACTGCAGAAACAACAACGACAAAAAAACAACAACAACAAACAACAAGCAAGAAACATAAAACAAAAAGAAAGAAAGAAAGATGGAAAGAAAGAAAAAGCTTTGTAACAACACACCATACACAAAAAAAAGGGGGGGGGGAGCAATGATGGCTAAAATACTTACCGCGGTTTGAAAAAAGAATGACAATAATAATAATAATAATAATAATAATAAATCGTGGTCGTTCAACGATAATGCAGTAATAAGATGTTTGTTGTGGTGCTGGTGAACTATGATCTTGTAAAACTTGAAACGTCGGTGGCTCAACGGTATACGCAGCGAAGAGAGAGAGAGAGAGAGAGAGAGAGAGAGAGAGAGAGAGGAGAGAGAGAGAGAGAGAGAGAGAGAGAGAAGGACGGAATCAGAGCTCTCACTGAACGCGAACGAAAAGTAAACTTGGAACGAACGGATAGTTTCAACTCCTCATCTTGATGAGGGCGAAGCGAGTCGAAGAGATGAAAGAACAGGGAGGGAGGGAAAATCCCAGAGGAGAGATGTGACATTTGACCATTATCTTTTCCGGCTCGCTTTTTCTTTTTATGCAGCTGATGGGTTTCGTACAGCGCTTGCTGTATATATATATATATATGTGTGTGTGTGTGTGTGTGTGTGTGTGTGTGTGTGTGAACGTTAACATTTTAATGATGGAAGAAAACAAGTGCAAGCCAACAATTCCTCCGTCATTTCACTAATAACTGGGCGAAGATTAAAAAAAAACAACAACAGAACTTCCAAAAAGGAGGGACAGTGTAAGAAGGAAATTGGGAACAAATGAAATCAGGGTTCTCGACGGCGAATATACAGTCCTTCACGAGTAGCTTCTTCTTCTTCTTCTTCTGCTTACGCAGGCTGATGCTCCTGAGGACACTCCCTATATGGACAGACAAACTATTAATCCCATCTACCCTACAAAGGCAGTGGAGTTTTGTGCGCATGACCGTTTCTCTTTTATCCCGCCATGAAGGCAGCCATACTCCATCTTCGGGGAAGGTGCATGCTATGTGTAACGTGTCATCCATACCAACGGCCTTTGGCCTTCTCTTCCGAAAGTTGGTGATGGGATTTGACGTGTGTGCAAGATGTTGTACGTGCGTTCACACACGGAACCTCGGTTTGTAATCTCATTCAAAGGACTGTATGGGAAATGGGAGTCAGAACCAATGTTAACTCCGAGGGAAAAAATCCCCCTGTACCGAAACGGCCCGGCGGAGATTCGAACCAGCAACCCTTGGATTACGAGTCCGGCGCTCTACCAACTGAGCTATTCCGGGCTCCCACGAGCTGCATATGGGGGCACCATTGTAATCCTTCCTGAGAAGACACCCATCCTGTCACCCGCTCCGAGGCCTTTCGTCCGCTGATTCAGACTCGTCAGGTAGACTCCCCCGTGGGGATAGCGGGGGTTCTTTTGTACAAATAGTTCCCCCTCCTTCTGGACATTCTGTGCTAGTAACGTCCCCTTTTCCTTTCGCTCTCAGTAACTCTGTCTCCTCCTTTGCTGTACTGTCGTCTACTGTCCTTTCTGTTTACCATATCTTTATCTATCTTTTTCCCCACAATCTCTTCCCACAAATTTCTGCACTCAACGAAGTCGGAGTGAACTGACTATACTCTCGAGTATGAGTGTGAGTATCCCAAACGGGTAAAAACGAGTTCACACGCTACCAGATACTGGAACGCTTAAGAAGAAGCCAGGTAGACACGTCAGGGAAGGGAAAAAAAAAGTTAAAATACATTTTTCGCTTTTTTTTTTTTTTAATAGTTTGATCATTTCTACTCATAACGTCAGACTCTAACGAAATGTAAATATCATTGTGCTAACATCCAATAATCGTCGTCGTCTTCTCTGCTTTTTCCTCTCTGTCTCTCTGTGTAACCCTCTCTCTCTCCCTTCTTCACTCCCTTTCTCTGTCTCTGTCTCTGTGTCTGTCTGTCCGTCCGTCTGTCTGCTGTCTGTCTGTTTGTCCATCTCCCTCTCTCTCTCTCTCTCTGTCTCTCTCTCTCTCTCTCTCTCCGTCTCTCTCTCTCTCTCTCTCTCTCTCTCTCTCTCTCTCCTCTCTCCCCCCCCCCCCGACTGTCTGTCTGTCTCTCCGCCCCTCTCCCCCCCCCCCCCCCCCCTCCCCCCTCCTTCCATCTGAACCCATTTCCGACGCTCTACCTGGTCTATCTTTGATCTCCTGAGGAGGGGGAAAAAAAGAACAACAACAACAACAACAACAACAGCGACAACTACGACAGAAGCACGCAGCCTCTTCTTTCTTACCAGACATGTTCCAACTCTCCTCATGTCGACGTAGTGATATTGGAGACTGTGTGTAGATCAAAGCGGAGGTAGGAGGGAAAGTTGGCTGCGCCATCATCATCACCATCCCCGCCCCCCACCCCCCACCCCCCCCCCCCCTCCGGCATCCCCATCTCCCTTCCCCCCTCCCGCCTCTTTCCGCCACATCAACCCATCTGCTCATCCCCGATTACCCCCCTCCTCTCCCTCCCCGAAAAAAAAATTCAGGAGAGGAGAGAGAGAGAGAGAGACGAGAGAGAGAGAGAGAGAGAGAGAGAGAGAGAGAGAGAGAGAGAGAGGGAGAGAGACGAGAGAGAGAGAGACAGCGAGAGAGAGAGAGGAGAGAGAGAGAGAGAGAGAGAGAGAGAGAGAGACAGACAGACAGGACAGACGGACAGAGAGAGAGAGAGACGAGAGAGAGAGACGAGAGAGAGAGAGAGCGACGAGAGAGAGAGAGAGAGAGAAACAGCGAGAGAGAGAGAGAGAGAGAGAGAGAGAGAGAGAGATACAGACAGACAGACAGACGGACAGACAGACGCACGGACAGCCAGCCCGACAGACAGCCAGACAGAGGCGGAGGGGAGGGATGGAGTGAGGGAATTGCGGTGGAACTCTGCTGTGCGAAAATGGCCGTGGGGCGGGTTTGCCACACATCGGGTCAGGTGAAGGTAGAGAAGGATGACATTCGCCATCTTGAGCGTGCCCAGCGAGTCGCCATGTTCAGACTAAGAACTGGACACTGTCAGTTGCTCTCCCTACCTCTATCCGCCTGAATATCTCGCACACAGATGAGTGCCCCATGTGGTACAGGCTCACAAAACCCTGCCCACGTACTTTCAGTCCTGTCCCACTTTTCGACAGCCTGCGGCATGAGTTCTGGCCCGGTGCAGTGGAACTTCAAGAAATTAAGCTGTGGGGAACGGCGGACTCACTCCGACGGACCGCTGACTTGGCCAAAGTTACCGGACTTTGTATCTGACCAGCAGGGCCAGGGGACGCAGAAGAAGAAGAAGAAGAAGAGGTCTGTTTCTGTCGTAGTCGTGTCCAAGGAGCGCTGGTCAGTCACTTCACCTGGTCAGAGAGGATGGTAATGCCGGGCGGAATGGGGTCATTCGTCACTTGATGTTCGTGGCGTGAATATAGTCTCTGTTATGTGTGTACATGTTGTATGGTGTGTGTGTGTGTGTGTGGTGTGTGTGTGTGTGGTGTGTTGCTATGTTGTTACTGTCTGCTTTCAGAGGACAAGCATGATGGAATTTGAAGTCAAAATGGAATTTGGTTTTACACACACTGGTTGTACACACACACACACACACACACTCTCTCTCTCTCTCTCTCTCTCTCTCTCTCTCTCATCTCTCCCCTCTCTCTCTCTCTCTCTCTCACTCTCTCTCCGCTGCACGCACGCACGCGCGCGCGCGCGCACACACACACACCACACAAACAATCTCTCTCTCTCTCTCTTTTTTAAAATGCAATCGAGAGGAAAACTTTGACCGTGCTGAGAGAGCAACTGCTTCCAAAATAGAAAAAGAAAAGTGCTTGATAAATGGTAGACATGTTTTGTGGTTACTAAGGACGACTATGGTGGGTTTGTCGATGGGGGGGGGGGGGGGGGGGGGGGGGGGGGGGAGGCAGAGAGGCAAGAAAACCGATGGAGGTGTGAAGGAGAAGGGTACGGACTAAGCGTCCTACTATATAACGAGAATCCATCCTTGCACGGCTTCGCTAGGCAACCACGGGCAGGGAGGGGCAGCGCTGGCACAGAAGCGAACCATCCATCCATCCAGCCAGCCAGCGGACGAGGCTTAATTACTCAACTGTTAGCCGTTAAATTGGCGCGGGAGGACCGGAAAAGGGGGCGACCAGGTTGGTTAATTAATTGTGGATCCGATCATTGCTGCGTGGGAAAAATAATGAGAGGGTATTATGCCTTGACAGGGATGAGACCGACGCGCGATGTCGACCATGATCACCTCCTGTGTAATTGTCGGCTTGTTGAAAGGACAAGCAGCTTTAAAAAAAGATTTTAAAAAAAATTAAAAAACAAAACTACTGGTACTTACACCATTGGAGGTGGGGGGGGGGGGGGGGGGTGTACATGAAAGTGTGA
>JADBJO010031270.1:0-16948 GCA_016801955.1 Conus betulinus | reverse complement strand
GGATGAAGAGAGGTTGACCACATGAGTTCCCCAATGTCGTAAACTCTGTCTACAACTGAACTTGATGAAGAGATTTCAATTCGTCTGTCGGGGAGGAAGCGGAGAGAGAGAGAGAGAGAGAGAGAGGAGATGAGAGAGAGGAGAGAGAGAGATGTACGGAGAGTGTGAGACGAGAAAGAGAGAGAGAGCGAGAGAAGGTTAGTACAGGCAGGTGAGCGATGTTGGGTGGGAACGTAACGCCTTCTCAGACTACTTGGCAAATATTTGCGAAACGGATGTGGGGAGAGGGTAGAAGGGGGGGCGGGCTGACTGGAGGGGTTGAGGAGTGGGACAAGATGCAGAAAGGGGAGAATGAATGAGGTGGTGTAGAGGGGGGTGGAAGTGAGGGGAGACAATGCGAATTCACATCGGGCTGTATGGTGTGGGGAGGGGAGGGGAGGGTGGAGGGCTGCAGGATGTGCATTGGGACTTGAAGGAAGGGCGATGGGGCGGGGTGGGGCGGGGGTGGGGCGAGTGGGATGTGGAGAAGAGAGATGACGGGGTGAGCCTGTGTTGTTGGGCACCGTGTGTGTATGTGTGTGTGTGTGTGTGTGTGTGTGGGTGTGTGTGTGTGGATGAGTAATTGTATGATATTAAACAAGCCAAATTGGGAAACGAGTATACATGTAAGTTAAAAAAAAAAAAAAGGAGCGGAGAGAGAGAGTCGGGAGAGAGAGAGAGGAGAGAGACGAGAGAGAGAGAGGAGAGAGAGAGAGAGAGAGAGACAGACAGACAGACAGACAGACAGACAGACAGACAGACAGACAGAGAAAGAGGGATAAATAACATAAATTTGGACAACGACCAAAGCCAACATGTAAGTAATAAACTACCTGCTTTCTTACTGTCGACGTCATCCAGCCTTGATGTAGTGCGGTAATCTCACAGACATATACAACACGGCTGATTAGATCAGAAACCTTAGCTCTGTGACCTCGGTAAGGGTCAGTGCTCGTTTAGTAGAGGAAGATGTGCAGGCTGTGAGTACACGAGAAGAACAGGGATCCCTGTATTCTTTCACCTTCTCCTAATAAATGCTGGTGAGCTTTTCCTTTATTCTTCTTCTTCTTCTTCTTCTTCTTCTTCTTCTTCTTCTTCTTCATGGTTTTGTTGCTGTTGTTGTTGCAGTTGTTGTTGTTGCTGCTGTTGTTATTGTTTTTCTTCTTCTTTTCCTCCTCCTCATCACTTCCTCCTCATCCTCCTCTTCTTCTTCTTCTGCTGCCTGCTGCTGCTGCTGCTGTCTTTTTCGCCCTCAGCCTTGTTCTTCTGATTCTTTTTAATACTCTCCTTCTCTGAGACTGCTGAAGTTTTCTTTTCGTCCTCATTGCATAGACGATGATTAATTTTGTTGCGGATGACGTTAATGAAGGAAATGCAGTACAGTCGCGGTGTTGTGTGCATGTGTGTGTGTGTGTGGTGTGTGTACGTGCGTGCGTGCGTGCGTGCATGCGTGCGTGTGTGTGTGTGTGTGTGTGTGGGTGTGTGTGTGTGTGTGTGTGTGGTGTGGGTGTACCTTTATCTGGATACCACAGCATGTAACCGGTCTGTCTCCACCTTAGTCACGTCTTAGAAACCTGTGGATGTTTTGCCTGTCGGTCTTGAGAGTAAACAGTTTGTCTCCACCATAGTCACGCCCTACAAGCTTGTGGACGTTCCGTGTCCAGGAAATACATCAGTGATACGTTGCGGTCTATACTGTTCTAACTTGAAATACCCCCCCCCCCCCCCCCCCCCCCCCCACTGTTTTCTACGCCTCAGGCAGCCTGTTGGTGCCCTCTTTTTTTTCTGAAAGAGACTGTGACTCGCACCAAGTGAAATTACATGCATGCCATTTAAAGCTTGTAGAGTAACGTGTGGGTCATCAGGTCCAGCATCATTATAGCAGATCCTATGAATTCCTACCTCTACCTTCACGTCTTTCTTCTCTGGCTGTGTCTGTATTCTCTGCGCTGTCTTCCACTCCACAGGGCATGAAGGGGCCACAGAGTTGAGGACTTTTCATATTGATCAATGAGAATGAGGATGATGAAGATGATGCTACATGTATCCATTCTGATCTGAGACTGTACTTCTACGGTTACTTTCGTAATGTATCCCGGCGTCAACCAGGCCGGAGAGAGACAGACACCTGCAGTGTTTGTTCGGGACATTTGAGCAACACTCTAAGAGAGGATCCATTCAGCGGGTGGTAGGCGACTGTGTGGTCCCAGTCTTCCCAACTGAGCCTATAGGACACTCAGCTCTGGCAGGAGCCAGTCGGGACAGAAAAATCCCACATGGCTCGGGATGGGATTCAAACCCACGTTCTCCCAGCCGGGAGTCCGCAACGCTAACCATGTCGCTACGGTGGCCGGTCAGTTACAGGCTTCTTGTTGGGCAGCCACCCTGCAGCGTCCCTAGGACCCGGGCGGCTCAATGGACAGGTGTGACAGATAAGACGAGATGATGCTGAGTGGCTTATGGAACAGGTGAGAGATAAGAGAAGATGAATGCTGAGTGGTTTATGGAAAACAGGTGAGGTGAGAGATAAGACGAGATGAATGCTGAGTGGCTTATGGGGACAGGTGAGAGATGAGATGGATGAATGCTGAGTGGTTTATGGGGCAGGTGAGAGATGAGACGAGATGAATGCTGAGTGGTTTATGGGACAGGTGAGAGATGAGATGAGATGAATGCTGAGTGGTTTATGGGACAGGTGAGAGATTAGATGAGATGAATGCTGAGTGGCTTATGGGACAGGTGAGAGATGAGATGAGATGAATGCTGCTGAGTGGGTTTATGGGACAGGTGAGAGATGAGATGAGATGAATGCTGCGTGGTTTATGGGACAGGTGAGAGATGAGATGAATGCTGAGTGGTTTATGGGACAGGTGAGAGATGAGATGAGATAAATGTTGAGTGGTTAATAGGACAAGTGAGAGACGAGACGAGAAGAGATGACTGCTGAATGGTTCATGGGACAGATGAGAGATGAGATGAATGCTGAGTGGTTTATAGGACAGGTGAGATATTAGATGAGATGAATGTTGAGTAGTTTATGGGGCAGGTCAGAGATCAGATGAGTTGAATGCTGCGTGGTTATTGCACGGTGTACGTCTGCATGACTCCTCAACAGTTGAGAGAGGAGAACGCGTCAAACAGGCCTACGTGTCACCGTATGGGACCTGCACAGCATTGATTTATCCTGGCCATGGCTGGACTGACAACATTGTTTTCCTGGCCATCTCTGGACTGACAACATTGTGTTCCCCTGGCCATCTCTAGGCTGACAACATTGTGTTCCCCTGGCCATCTCTGGGCTGACAACATTGTGTTCCCTGGGCCACCTCTGGGCTGACACAGAGGAAATGTACTGAGGTATTCCTTGAAGTCTGCATGGACATGGAAGCGTTTCGTGGCAGAGGCTGTGCTGGCGTATTGACAGGATTGAAAGACATTTGTTTTCAAACTGATGTGCTGTAAGGTTTAATACAATTTGAAAAAAAAAAAAAAAAAAATTCAGTGAGTGTGTTGTATAGTCTCTTCCGTGTCAAAAGTGTTTTCAGCGTCAGTTGTTGTGTTCCGTAACATATCAGAAAAATAAAGAAAATTACCAGCACGAGCTGTTAGAGGAACTTTGCTTTCAAAGTTTCTTCAGTTAAAACCATATTCGTTGTGCCACGCTTTATCAGTCGAAACTGAAGGACAGGGCCAAGTGTTTTTTGTGACCATCATTAATAAAGATCCATCTGATGTTATCCATTCGGCGTTTCCAGAGATTTCAAACCTTGTCTGCTTGCTCTGAAAAATCGAAGGAGATTGTATGACACCAGTGGGTAAGGGTGTGCAACCTGCTTTGTTTCATACAGCTCTCTGAAGTGATGGATTACCTCCCTTGCATTGGTCATCGTAGGCAAAATACTTTGCATCATGAAGTACGTTATGAAAACAGGTTTCATAAAGATTATGCACCAATGTTTATTCTTCTGTTATGTCCAGATTGTTCTATGGTAGTTTGTTTTTTTTTTTTCGTTGGCGCAGCATTCAGTGTGGCTGCAAGAGATATCAAACCATGAGAGGATCTCGGGAAACTGGTGCCAGAGCAATCATACACGCAGAAACATGAGTTACAGCCATCGCGTACACTTGCGCGCGCACGCACGCGCTCACACACACACACACACACACACACACACACACACACACACACACACACACATGCACACACACACACACATGCACACACACGCGCGCGCGCGCGCGCACGCACGCACGCACGCACGCGCGTGAGCACGCACGCACGCACGCACACACACACACACACACACACACACACCCACACACACACACACACACACACACACACACACACTCACACGCACACACACACACACAACACACACACACACACACACACACACAACACACACACACACACACACAACGCACGCTCACACACACACACACTGTCTTCACTCTCCCTCCACACACATTTAGAGACACAAACTGTATATATGTCTGTGTATGCATGCGCACGCATGTGTGCGTGCGTGCGTGCGTTTGTGTGGGTGTGCGCGCACGCGAGCGCGCGCGCTTGTGTGTGTGTGGTGTGTGTGTGTGTGTGTGTGTGTGTGTGTGTTTCTTTCACGTTATTTATCAAACTCTTTGACACCCAAGTTCAGCGATGGTTGCAATATGGTTCTGAGTTATGGGGATTGGAAAAAGCGGCTCTTCATTGTGAATCGGTTCCTGTTTTCGCTTTGGAAAAGTTCCTGGGTGTTGACAGACGTACTCCAAATGATCTCATTTATGGCGCGAAACTGGTCCATTTCCTATTATATATGCTTCTGCCGTTAAATTTATCCGATATGGCTGAAACTGTTCAAATGGAAGATTCCAGATTACCTCGTAAAGCGTTATAATATGTTGTATCATCAAGATACTAGAAGGAAGAATAATCGGGTAAACCAAAGTGTGCTTTTGTCTGTTTGAATACGGATTTCGATTCGTGTAGTTGAACCAGGGAATTGAGAATATAAAAGTCTTTTTATGTCTTTTTTGCCAGAAATTGGAAGACTGCAGATGGCAAAGATGGTTCTGATCATATTCATAATAGTGACGGGTTTGATTTTTATAGGAATTTTGCATGTTCTCGTGACTTGAAGACTTACTTGGACATAGATATGGATAGGCATTGAAAGCATGCAACAGCAAAATCCAGATTAGGAATATCCGCATTAGCTTGCCATTATTTTAGATATCGAACGTCTAGTACTTGTGATTGATTCGTCCTCATCACAGGCAACAGAAATACATTTTGTTCTTTGCTGTCCAGCTCTTAGAGTTTATTAAGCCTGAATAGACAGCCATCTTTGTTTAAACCAACTCCGCTTTTATCACCCCCTTCCGCCTGAAATTGTCAAAACCTTTTCCGTTGTTTCTGAACAAAGCCTTTAAAACTAAGAGAAATCGTTTCTTCTGGAATATGTGACAAAGATTTCCTTTTTGATCCATATCATATGATTGCTTATAATGACTGTGCTTTACATGTTCATACACCCCTTCATTATGGGCAAAAGGCCTAAATGAATAAATCATCTCAATCTGAATCTGAATCTCTCTCTTTGTGTATGTATGTATGTATGTATTTATGTATGTGTGTGTGTGTGTGTGTGTGTGTGTGTGTGTGTGTGTGTGTGTGTGCGCGTGCGCGCGCACGCGTGCGTGCGTGAATGCGTGCGTGCATGCGTGCGTGCGTGCGTGCGTGCGTGCGTGCGTGCGTGCGTGTGTGTGTGTGTGTGTGTGTGTGTTGTGTGTGTGTGTGGCGTGTGCGCGTGAGCGTGTGTGTGTGTGTGTGTGTGTGTGTGTGGTGTGTGTGGTGTGTGTGTGTGTGTGTGTGTGTGTGCGTGCGTGCGTGCGTGCGTGCGGTGCGTGCGTGCATGCGTTCGTGTGTGTGTGTGCGCGCGCGTGTGTGTGTGTGTGGTGTGTGTGTGTGTGTGTGTGTGTGTGTGTGTGTGTGTGTGCGTGCCTGTGAGTGTGGTGTGAGTGTGTGTTCCAAATTCTGTGCGTACTTTGTCACATTCATTTTATTGCCTGTTTTTATACACGCTAATGTTTGTCATTGTATCACATATCAATATGCTCCCCTACCCCACGTCAACCCCCCCTACTCCTCTTCTTCCCCTTTATTGTTTTGTCTTTCATTTCTCTTTTCTTGTCATTTGATGTTCCATTATAATTGTATGACCGTTTTGTGTTTGTTTGTTTGTTTGCTTTAATGCATTACTTTATTTTGCTGCATGATATAGTCCCTACTCAGGGTAAAGACCGGGTGTAAGAAAAGTGCGTCAGTGCTTATCTATTATCCTCGTAAACAAATGATTCTCTCTCTCTCTCTCTCTCTCTCTCTCTCTCTCTCTCTCTCTCTCTCTCTCTCTCTCTCTCTCTCTCTTACATTCTTAAAATTCTTATGTTGTTGTTATGTTCTTAATACCCCCCGCCACTCCACTCCCCTCATAAAGTGCAATGGCCCTTTATATGAAGTAAACCATTTGAGTTCTGAGAGCTCCGAGTTTTCTCCTATATACTTCAAATGTCACTCACAGCCTTGGCAGAAGAATGTCTGGTGTATGACCTACACACACCATCCGCCAATAGACACACCCCGCTACCCCCCTGCTACGCTGTTATGTCGTTTATTCAGCAGCAGGCGACGTACGTAGCACAATCGAGCAGAGAAATCAGTGAGGCATATCGGGCCGTGCAGCTTTGGCGACATTTTCCCAGGTCGTTCTCCGTGGTATCTTCTGCAGATTCATCTGAAGCGTTTCACAGTAAGGCTTCATTCGGAGGAGCCTGGTGTTGGCGCAGGCAGTTATTCAAGATGGCTGGCCACCGATGCTGTTCTGAACAGGAAGCAGTGTGCTTATTTGTCCGCGCTCTGTGTGCTGTCATTTCTCTGGTTGTTTGTATGGTCTGACTGGAACTCGGGGTAGGTGAAAGTGTGGTGGTGTGTGTGTGTGTGTGTGTGTGTGTGTGGTGTGTGTGTGTGTGTTAGATATTTCATTTAAAATTTTCATCTTGTGTCGATGATTTTAGACTCAAGCATCAAAAACAGCAACGCTCTTAAAGTTTTACACATCATCAGAAAAACTTTTTTAAAGGGAAAAAGCAGAGAGAGAGAGAGAGCGAGAGAGAGAGAGAGACCTGAGAGAGAGAGAGAGAGAGAGAGAGAGAGAGAGACGAGAGAGAGAGAGAGAGAAGGAACGTGCGACAGGACTACATAACAAATAACTAGCTAAATATTCAAATGTTGAAAAGATTAAACTGATCCCATAATAACTTAACATTTGAAACAGGCAAAAGACATTCTACGACTTCCGGAGGTAGGAAAGCTTTCATTGAAGCACACTTGATCAGTATAAGCTCAATGTCGGTTCTGTAGTGCAGGCACACTCAATGTCTTGACAGTACTTTGTCGTTAAAGCATTTACCAGAAGTCTGCACGACAAGGTAACAATTGATCTACTTGCACACAGAGTATTCAATAATGAAAAATACTTTGTCCCAGAAGAGAGAAAGAAAAAACGTCGTATCGTTTTTTATTTTCTGTTGTTAACACATTTCTACTGCAGATAAGCTGCAAGGCAGTTCAATAGCATTCAAAGTGGTTCTCGCGAGATGGTCAACATATTCATTGTAGTAAATTCCACAATGGGATGGGTGTCCAACAAAAGTCAACATTGGACCAGTTGAACGCAGTGAATTCAATATTTTATTTCAAAGATAACAAGAAATAAGTAAGGTAACTCTTGCTCCAACAAGAAAAGATAACTCCAAAGGAATGCTGCTTACGACACCGAATCGCCTGGCAGACATGGCAGCACAGAGCACACAGAACAAAGGAGGAAAACATCCCCAAAGATAACGTTATTCTTGTAATTAAATGATGAAGCAAGAGATAACAAGACCGATTTAGAATCTACGCAAAAAGAACATTTAACAGATTAATGGTAGATTAATCAAATATGACAGAGCCATAACGATAGCTGTTAGTTCTGCCGTAAACATCGAAATGTCTGTGCCCAGATGATATGACTTTTCAACTTTTACAATAGAACAACATAGCCAAAGCCCGCATGATGATCATCTAGCACAGAACCGTCAGTATAAACCTTAAGATGATCAGAACAAGTTTCAGCTTTCTCATTTTATCACGAGGTAACACACCAGCCATTCCATACGATTTCCTTGTGCTCCTATGAAGAGGGACACCTAAAACCAGTTTTTAATGGCTTTGCTGTCTAAACTTTGTAATTTGTTTACGAACGTCTACAGAGCAGAAAAAGAATACCTCCTAACTAGACATAACAAGTGAAACTAAATCTAGATCTAACAAGTGAAATCACAAGATGGACAAGAGTTTTCGGGTCCCTAACCCCAAGTTTGTTGACTTACTATCTTTGAAAAGTTCGCACTTTTAAGTGCTTTGATAACATGGTGTCAAACGTGTTTGTTTGGGTTTTTTTTTCAGTTTAATTTTTCCGTAAGATAGAGCCCTAAAAAAGTTACTTTACTTTTGTAAGTGATCATCAACTTGAAATTTAAGTAAGCTTTTTCTGGATCAGCACCATTGTGAAAAGAACCATGCTAGGTTGTTTTTTTTTATTATTTATTTATTTATTCATTTTGCGATGAAAACTCTAAAGCATCAATTATCATATATATGTTCAATTTATTCCTCTCTCTCTCTCTCTCTCTCTCTCTCTCTCTCTCTCTCTCTCTCTCTCTCTGTATTCTTAATGTTAAGATATCGTGGATATATACTTGCTTTTCCTTGCATTTTTTTTTTCATGACGATATCTATACCATGTGCATTGCAGGTATCACCCCTTCAATATGGGGCCCTGACCTTTATCTGATCTGAATAAATGTTAGTATTCGTTTTCGTATTTGTATTTGCGTTTATCTCTCTTCTCTCTCTACTCTTCTCTCTCTCTCTCTCTCTCTCGCTCTCTCTCTCTCTCTCTCTCTCTCAGATATCTCACGGCCTTTCACAATTTTGACTGATATATGTATTATCAGCTGTAATCAAAACTTGCAGATACATATGTCTTCAAAACTGTTGACTAATACACTATGAATAACATTACACAATCTGTGACATGCCTTCGTCTGGTTTTCGCCGTTATTACGCCTGTCGTTTGGCCGTTAGTACTCTGCCTGTTTTGCCGTTATTACGCCTGTCGTTTTGCCGTTATTACTCCTGCCGTTTTGCCGTTTTTACTCTTGCCGTTTTGCCTAACAGGGCACTGTAACACGTGGTTACTTGGCATAAATCATGGCAGCATCACTGGCAGACTGTTAAAGATTATTCCATTTCAGACACACCCTCGAAGAGACGTGTATTTACAGACAGTTCTTTGTTTATTGTTGCCACATTTCTTCAGTAGTTGTCCCGCCACATAGTGGTCTGGTGAGAACAGCGTCCTGTGTTGTATAGTGGAGATATAGACCACCGGTTACGTCATGTCCTGGTATAGTTCACTGACGTCCCTCGTAAAGGGCTGTGAAAACTGTTTCCCTAGGCCTGGTATGTAACGAAAAATGTTTCCCTATAGGCTGTTTCCTCACTTTGGTAGCATTTCGATTATACGTCACTGATTATTGTACATCTAACATATGAATTATTCGTCACTGATTGTTTTTAAAACCCCCACTGACCCAATTTCCCGAATGTTAAATCGTGGCACAGCAAAATGGGTACCCTACGGATTATCCATCACCGATTGTGTTAAACTGCACTCACGTAATTTCCTGAACGTAAATCGTAACAGTGAAATTGGTCGATTGGTCGATTATCCGTCACTGATTGTTTCCACTTACCTGGTAATTTCCTGACTCTAAAAATCGTGGACAGTCAAAACTGAGAGTGTATCAACAACATCTTCTCTCTTTCCTCCAGTGGCCTGGTCAAGCTGGCCCATCAATCATTCCAAGCTGCAAACAAAACTTATCCGCCCCTACAACAGTAACAACAACAACAACAACAAGCAGAGGCCCGCCTTCAATGCCATGGAATCTGACATCATAGCAGAGAGACTAGCAACAGCCGGCAAAAGAACGAGGTGCACCGCCCCAATACCACACACATGATCTTGGACACAGACCAAGACTACCTCCTGCCGAAGCTACGAAAGTTGGGCGGGCTGCACGTGCAGAAAGGCCTTGGAGAACGCAGGCAGGAAGCTCGCACCGAGTTTGAACGGGTGTCTGCTGACTACGCCTCCTTTGCAAGATTTTCGTCTCGTTCCTGACCCGTGTTGAACTCCAAGGTAAGTTTCCGACCTGCGTGTATGAGCTCACTCTTAACCGCTGCATGAGTTGAGGTCAAAAGTTCGTTTTGACCTACATCTTAAAAGGTTTAAGTACTACATCGCCGAACATGAACCAACGAATCACAAGACAAAAAGACGACGCGTTTCCACCTCTGAAGTCTTCATCAGGGCAAGAGAAACAACGGCTAGGACTACGAAGATGAAGAAGGAGTCATCACTTATCTTGGTCAAAATTGAAGATGCGCGTTGAATGAAAATGAGCCCGTCAGGAAGCAGACAATTGGAGTTGAGATAGTAATGATGACAACAATACTACTGACATCAATCACAATGATAATGGTAATGAACATATTGGAAAAAAAAAAATAATAAAGAGAGGATTACTACCACTTTTGGTGATTATGTGCCAATAGCACCTCTAGTGGGGGAAAGGAAGGGAGAGGGGATAGAGGATTGTCGAATAGCATGGTTGTCGTGGCAAACAGTGTTCGTGGTGATGATGATGGTGATGATAATGGTAATGATGGTGGTATCAATAATAACACTGGTATAAAGATATTATTACTAACAATAATAGTAACAATACAACAATACGAGAGCTACTACTTCTTTAGTTTTCCACCTGCAGCCATCTCACTTAGCAACAAGCTTGGACCCACGTGTTTTGTTGTTGTTGTTGTTGTTGTTGTTGTTGTTGTTGTTATTATTATTATTATTATTATTATTGTTGTTGTTGTTGTTTGTTGTTGTTTGTGCTGTTGTTGTGTTTGTTGTTATCATAATCATCATCATCATGAATACTTACATAGCACCTCTTCTCAGCTGGGAGACCAAACTGTAAACGCTTTACAATCCACACTCGTTTACACAACGGGCTGCCTACTAGGAAGTGCCAACCGAAGAGCTGCCAGCTGGCGCTTCATCTAGTCGTTTCGCGTGTCATACAGTCAATAGTTGTTCAATATCGTTCACTCTGTTCTTTACTTTCTTTAATTCTTTCCATTTTTTCACGCAGGGGTGCATGCTATGTATAGCGTCTCGTCCACACAACGGCAAAACGTACCTTCTCTTCCGCAAGTTGATGGTGGGATTTTACGTGTGTGCAAGATGTTATGCGTGCGTTTCACACACGGAACTCCGGTTAAGCGTTTAGTCTCATTCGAAGGACTGTATGGGAAATGGAGCCAGAACTAATGTTAACTCCCGAGCAAGAAAATGTTAATCCGAGCTTATTGCTCGTGCTCGTCACCAGCTGTGAAAAAATAACGCATTCGCCAGAAACAGATGGATCGATCAGCATTGAACGCTACTCTTGTTTACAAGCCCGCGGCACTTTCCATGGCGCTCATTCTGTGTCCGGCGCCTCGTAGATGGAAGAAATGATGCAACGTAAAACCATACTCTAAACTATGGTCTTTTTTTCGTGCCAAAAAGAGCCTAGAAGGGAAGAACGTACCCACTGAACGCTCACGTATTGGTTCTTGATAACCTCCTACCTGAATAAAAGAAGAAGACAAGACAAAAAGGAGGGGGAGTCTTTTACAAACCCCACCCCCACCCCCACCCCACCTTTTTTTTTTTTTTTTTTTTTTTTTTTTTTTTTTTTTTTGTTGTTAAAGAAAAGCAGCCGCCTCAAATATCTGGGAAGTCATTAATATAGTGGAAATCGGCAGTTTGTGTAATCTCTGGGGGGGGGGGGTGGGGGGGGGGGGGGGGGGGAGAAAGAGAGAGGGGAGAGAATAGAGAGAGAGAATAAACAGACAGCCAGAGGAAAGAGAGAGAGACAGAGGGGGACAGGGCGAGAGAGACCGAGGATGTAGAGAGAAAAAGGAGAGACAGACAGACGGAGGAGAGCGAGGAGAGAGAGGGAGAGAGAGAGGAGGAGGAGATGAAGTGAGGAGAGAGGGGAGAGAGAGAGAGAGAGAGAGGAAGAGGGAAGAGAGAGAGATGAGAACCAGGACAGCCAGATGAAGAAAGAAGAGAGTGAGAGTGTGAAAGCTAACCAGACAGACAGAGAGAGAGAGAGAGAGAGGAGAGAGAGAGAGAGAGAGAGAGATTTATTGACGTTAGCTTCACACAGCCTTCGTGCCAAGGGAGAAAACAATTTAGAAAAACTTAGCAGAGACAGCTATCTGCGACGAGCGGAGGGTTTTTGTAGCTGTTAATGTTAGCGTTGCCTATACCCAGCAGCCGACCGCAAAGGGCCATAATTATCAGAGCTGTCACCCACGTTGAAGCGTGTGAACGCACAAGTCATAAAAAACAAAAAAAAACATAAATCACACAGCTCTTTAAGACTCGTCTTCTACAAACACAACGGGAAAATTTTGTTTAAAGATCTTTCATCCGTGATGAAATCTTAGATCGGATGTTTGAAAAGTCTCATTTCCTTCAGAACTTCAAAGATCACATCAGCTGGAAATCTCTGAACAAGGTTTCCATGGAGTCTGCTGTAAATGTTTTTACGTTTCACATTATGCATTCATTTTTGGACCTCAGAATAGTTTTACTAAATCATGCCTTCTTAAACCAAGAAAAGAGAGCAAAAAATGTGTAATTATTTCGGATTCGCTCATACGCAGGTAATTTGAAAAAAAAAAAATAACGCTCGGTCTTCAGCGTCTTCAGGGACAACATTAAGCACAACTGATCCCTTTCCTAGTCGCCAACGTGTTATCTTTTCTTAGCCTTTAGCCCAACAGTTCTCACCCTCAATCTGGCTGAAAGATCCGTTTGCCACTTATCTCTAATTTTAACTGAGAATATTTTGCGCAGTCTAAAAAAAAGTTTGAATGAGAAAATACCAAACTATATTTTAAATTTTGCTTCTATATGAGAATGCCAGTGTTGTTACAGCGGTTAATTAAATTAAACGGACTTTAAAATTCTGATATAAAAGGCAACGTCTTACATCCAACTCCCTGGCTCATCCCAGCGGGTGGTGCCGAAACCGTTCTCAATAAGATTTTTTTTGTTCCTCTTTAATTTTTTTTAACAGAGTTTTCTGGTTCTACTTGAATTTTGCCTTCCCTTTTTCATGTTGCCATGACAGCATTCCAATATGCTTGTCTACAGAATCTGGACAACACACACCACACACACCACACACACACACACACACACACACACACACACACACAGATTGATTGATTGATTGATTGATTGATTGATTGATTGATTGATGGTTGATTGGTTGATTGATTGATTTGATTTTTTAATACGCAAGGATGATGAAGATTTCATGCCAAAGCCTAGGTCTTACGATCTGCGCTTGGAATGCATGATTACATTACCCATTTAATGAAATACATCATTCATCCTGCCAATTCAACATAGTAAAACACTGTAATCTAATCGTGACAGTTAGAGCAAAACTTATTCATAAAAGTTATTATGACCATGGGATGGTAGTGAACCAAAAGGAAAATTACCAATAAACAAACAAACAAACAAAACTACAGAGGTGGAGTGAGGAGGGTGGGGGGAACAATGGTGGTAGGTGGGTGGAGGAAAAAGAGGGAGGGTTGAGGACAGATTGGGAGGGTGGGGATGAGCGATTTAATGGATGAGTCTTTAATGGATTATAGTTTAGACGATGTATTCAAAGAATAATGGTTCATACAGACTTTGCGAAATGAACAGCTAAGCTGGTTCATTGTGAATCGAATTGAATCAATGAGATACTGAGACATAAAAATGTTTATGCAAAATGTTTTTGAAAAGTTTTTGAAGAATTCGTATTTTGTGGACTAGGTGGGAAGTGGAGTACAGATATATGGGTCCAGATTAAGCTTGGCTTGTTTTTGTATTGATCGATGCGTGGGTTGAGGGAAGAAGGAATTTAGTCGAGCCAGAAAAACTGTTCAATCTGGATAAAAAGGGCATTGGTTTAAGATGGCTAGTGGCAACTAGTATCTGTCAAGGGATTGTGAACATAAATGATGTGGTCTTGCTGAATTCCAATTGCCTATTCAGAGGAAGTATGTTCAAACGCCGCTTTTAGTTTTTCCTCTGTTGCGTTAGAGATACAGCTGGATGGAGAGTACCTTTGCTGCACGTCTATGGAGGGAGATTTCAGCCTTTTTTGGGGGACGTCACTACCCCGTCCACACTGTTGAGTCCATAATTGAAGCATAATTGATAACGTGGCATTATGGTGTGTGCATTCAAGGGGGAAAAGCTTAAGCACAGTACTGTTGACGAAGCGTTTTAATTGAGGATATTACCAGGGAAAAAATGTGTGTTTAGCCGAAATCTACCTTGCCATACGTTATTTGAGATGAGATTTTCCATTTCGATCCTATCTATCGTTACCACTAAAAATGATGGTAATTCTACGCTGTTCAATAGATAGTGCTCAAGAGAGGAGACGAAGAGAGACGGAGAGAGCTAGAGAGGAGAGAGGAGAATGAGGAGAGAGAAGAGAGGGTGAGGAAACAACAACAAATCATTTCATTACAATTGAGAGAAGCACAAAACAAAAAAAAAAAAGCATTTTTCCCCAATGGATGCATTTTTAACCGAATATTCTTTGACAAGAAAACAAAACATACTGTATGAAAGCGAGTTGTTTGCATGGTGGAATGCCCTTCTTTGTGAAATAAAAAAAAAAAAACTGCTGTAAATTTGACAGGTGTACTGTTGTTGTACGTGGTTTCTCCCAAACCCACTACCACCAAGGGGCAACGTGTTCAGGTTCGAGCCGACCTTCGATCGCTGCCTCGGAAATCCTCGCACCACAGGAGGGGATGACATAACGGATGATGACTGATTTTCCCGGATCCGTAAATACTTCCATCGCTGCTGACTCGTGGTAGACCCTGCGCAATGGGAGTTACCGTCGGGACTACGTTGCTTGCGTGGTGGATTGGCACGGCGGTGGTGGAGGTCTCGGTCGGGGTGCTGTGAGGTTCTCCGCGGGTGCTCTACCCCAGAGAATTCAGAATCCGCGAGGCCCGTTCGTCTGCGACACTCGACGTTGCTTGTCCATTGAGGTGGAATAGGTTCGCCAGTTATAAGTTATAAGAATGGGAACGATAACGGAGTGGTTGTTGGTTTTCTTTTTTTTCTGTTAACCTCTGTCTGTGTGTGTCTGTATGCTGTCGCCTGGTCTGCCTGTCTGTCTGTCTGCCTGTCTTCGTCTGTCCTGTATGTCTGCCTGCCTGTCTGTCTGCCTCTGTCTCTCTCTCTCTCTCTCTCTCTCTCGCTCTCTCTCTCTTTCTCCTCCTCTCTCTCTCTTCATCTCTCTCTCTCTCTGTTTTCTGTCTCTCTGTCTGTATTTCATGTCTGTCTCTGTCTGTCTGTCTGTCTGCCTGTCTGTCTGTCTCTCACTCCTTTCCCTCTCTGTCTCTTTGAGTCAGTTGACTCTGGCTCTTCATTTTGTTTCTTCATTCCCCCACCTCCTCCTCATTCTCTCTCTCTCTCTCTCTCTCATCTCTCTCTCTATCTCTCTCTCGCTCTCTCTCGCTCTCTCTCTCTCTCTTCCCTCTCCCCATCGGTCTGTTCTCTATCCCTGCCTCCTTCCCACCCTCCAACTTTCCCTGTCTCTAATGACATATTGCACTATTCATTCTAGATTGCTATGTATTCATTGTTGTATATGAGTTGATGTGCAGTTCTAGGCAAGGTTTTCGTTCATTTTATGTGCATACTTTTCCTTGTTTTGAGGGCTGGATGAGAAAAAAAAAGCCACAGAATTGTGCTTTTGTCCTTTTCCATCAATAAACATTATATTCGTCTCATCTCTCTCTACTCTCTCTCTCTCTCCCCTCTCTCTCTCTCTCGGCTCTCATCTCTATCTCTCTCTCTCTCTCTCTTCTCATATTTTTCAGATTGTTATTATTATTATTATTATTAGTATATTAGTATTATCTAGAGATTTATACAGCGCTTATCCGCGTCCAGAGACCAAACTAACACACACACCACACACACACACCACACACACACACACACACACACACACACACACACACACACAACGCACACACACACACCACCACCACCACCACCACCACACACCACTATACATCCACGGTACGTTCCCACACAGCGGGGTACCTCCGTGGGTAGAGCCGACCGAAGAGCGTGTCCTTCTGGGCGTTGTCGTTTTCACGTTGTAGTCAGCCGATAGAGCGCCACTCTTCATTTTCCAACAAGCTGCAACTCTGGGTGTATGTAACGTGGTCATCCATACTCATGGCCCACACTGGCCTGTTTTTTTATCTCGCTTTGATATATAAAAAAACATACTCCTTCCAAGGATAGTACGAGCACCATTCCAGAATTACCACTGCGATATGAAGCTTATCCCCCCCCCTATTTCTACAATCTGCGCGACATTCGAACACGCTTTGTTTATATTATATATCATATCTATCCTAATAATATATAATATCTATATATATATCTATCAAAAATATGCCTAAAACGCCTAATAAAAATTAGGTGCCAACCCGTGGGGAGCAACATCATGTTAAAAATAGGGTGAGATACACTTCTTTTCTCACCTATTTTTTCCCCTATCTCTCCTATCTCTATCCTCTATATATATATCTTATCTCTATATAATCTCTATCTTGCTGCCACTCCGT